>BFEA01000683.1:595054-605664 GCA_003427395.1 Chara braunii | reverse complement strand
TTTTTTTTTTTTTTTTTTTTTTTTTTTTTTTTTTTTTTTTTTTTTTTTTCCTGTGACCTTTACCGGTTCTTACACGGGATGGCCACCCTGGACCCGAACAGCCGGGTTGGTGGCCTAGCAAAGCATGATATTTTTTAATTTTTTTAATTAGTGACTTTCCAAAGGTTACTGATTATAAACTACAAATAAGATAATACTTTTCGATAATGATATATGAATGTTGTACTCTACCATGAAAACTTTGGGTTCAAATTGTACAGGGATTATTATAAAAGCGAGGATAGGTAGGTTAGATTGAGGGTTGCTCCCAACGTTGCTGACCACCCTTCATTACCTTGTCGTATTATCCTAACAACTCGTAGTAGTTTACGCAAGTTTAGAGTAACTACCTAGTCATAAAAATCACAGTGTTTTACTCTTCGATGAGATGGTTGTGGATTTCACTGATGGATTGATAGAAGTTGTGAAACATGGTACATCATAAAATATCTGCTGTTGTTAACACCTCCTGATTGTTGTTACCGCCCTTTCTTCTCGTACAATCATAATACTCTATACGAGAATATCATAACACCCTCGGTCATCCTAGATTGGGTTTGTCTATTTTGCTTTTGTTGCCTCAACTACTTGTTTCACACTTGCGAAGGATAAACAACCGAATTGAGGTTTTCCATATTAAATGGGGTCATATATATGTTCATTTAAATAAAACTAATTAGTAATAAATATATATTTGCATTAAATTTGAATTTATCATAATCATCAGGACACACACCTCCGAATAAATCGATCTTAATTATGTTATAATAAAATAAAATTAAAAAATAGCATATTTATCATCATGAAACTAGTTCTCAATTGACAATATGGTAGCATAAGAGAAACTTTCATCAAATTGAAATAGTAAGAATCAAAACATATGTATAACAAGCAATCGAATAAATAAAGTAGATAAACAATCTCATATACGCATTCACAATCTTTTGTCGATTACTCCTAACATGAGGGTCACCTGCTCCACGTAATTAGCACACAATTATCTTTCTTGTTCATAATCGTATTACCACATACGAAAAAATGGTTATTGTATGCGTATACTTTCATGCCTCCTTATATTCTCAATGGTTTCAAGTCGAAATACAATAGTTTCAGACTGATCTTCGACGATTGGATGGAAGGACCTTAAACCACCACTACCTCCCGCCGACCTAAATTCGTTTTTTTGGCCTTACGAACCGAGTTCTTAAGAGAGTCGGCGACCGACAGGTGCAGGTGGACCCGGTCCAAGGATTTTCAAGTGTAAACTTTGGCGATTTTTCGTGGTCATAAAAATTGAAGGAAAAATCTAAAAATTTAAGATCCTGTAGATTAGATAATGATCTTTTCAAGAAAACTATAAAAAAAATAAAAAATAAAATAGACCGTGAAATAATGTTGTGTCGTTTTGTCGTAATTTTTAATTTTGCCATTCAACCACGTGTGGACCAACTGGAAAAGTACCCCAAATTTCATGATTTTTTTCGCTCAGAATTTCTCACAAATCTGCAAAGTGCAGCGTCTGTGGATTTGGTCGTTTTCTTTCCATAGAAAAAAAAAAATAATAATAATAAAAAAAAAATTAAAAAACGTGAAATAAATATCGCTCCAATTCATCCCATATTAAATTTTCGTTGCTCTATCACGTGTCCGCCAACAGGAAAAGTACCCGATTTCAGCGATTTTTCACGTCCAACACAATACTCTAGAAAGTCTATGAAAAATATTTTTTAAATTTTTACAAATCATTTCAACCGTGAAATAAATCTCCTCCCCATATTCGATACATTTTTCAATTTTGTCACTCCGCTAGTTCTTCACTTTGTGCTATAGGTAGCCCTCATGGACATGGGCTATCGGTCCCCCTAATTTAGGACGACAAGGGTAGTGATGGTTTAAACGGGTTTTAAAAACTCCAAACACGTCATATCTTCGTTATGGTTTCAAACGGGTGTTGCAGGCTCGGATTGAGCAACCTCAAAACAATTTCGGAAGTCTAAGACATTTTAGGTTATCGCCACAATTTTTTATGGGTGTTGGGTATTCGGGTGGACGGGCCTATAAGCAGTTTTAAAAACTTCAACCAGTCCAAGTCATTTCAATAGTTTTATGTCTCCCCGCCTAAAACTATTGAAATAACATGAGGTTGTTGAACCTTTTGAAAGTGGTTTTAGCTTTGCCTATCCGAGTGAAAAATACGACTGCAGCTAAAACAATTTTTAAAAGTTTCGACTACTTTATGTCATTTCAATGGTTTGAAATTCATTATTGCTGCTTAGGTGTGGGCAACCGAAACCGATTTGATAATTTTTAGCCACTTGAGGTCATTGTCTTTGTTTTATACGGGTGTCGGTTGCTTGGATGCCAGTGGGAGGACATGAAAACACCTTAGAAACTTCGGCGCATCATAAACCATGCCCAAATAGTCAAAAACAAGCTCACTTTAACTATTTTATGTTTCCCTGCCTGAAACTGTTGAAATGATATGAAGACGATGAACCTTCTGAATGTTGTTTCAGTTACTCAAATCCAAATATTAAAGATGGGTGCAATTGAAACCGCTCTTATAAAATTTTGGTTACTTCATGTCATTTCAGTGGTTTCAGATCGATGATTGATGGATTGATGAGGGCAACCGAAACCGGTTGCAGAAAGTCCAACCACTGCAGGTCATTTTAGTCATTTCAAAGCAGTGTTTGATGTTTGTATAACATTTTTTTTTTAAATCAACATTTATGAAAATTTATTAAGAAATCAAACGAATTAGGTAAAAAATCAAAATTTATGTTTCAAAGGACCTTCACCTCTAAAATCTCACATTTAGACATGAACAGCTCACGAAAATTTAAAAGCACTATTTTCCATATAAGAAATGCACTTCATTTGTTTCATATTTCAAATTTAAGGACTCATTAATCATTAGTACACATACAAATAATCAATCATTTTTGTCATTGATAAAATATTGCTTCGGTCTTTCCTCACCCATTCCATCCCCCTCACTATCTTATTAACGCGACACCCAGCCCACGATGTCTAATCATGCTATGGATTGAAATGAATAAAAAATAACGTCCCCTAGTTATTGTTATCATTATTATTTTTGGCTTCACCAAGCGGGTGAAGAAGGAAGGGACCTTAGTAAATCATGCATTTGTTATTCTTTGGGTGTATATAATCATGCATGGTGATTGAAAATGATATGATAAGGTATGCAATTAGGGATGTCGTTAGCCATTTCCACATGGGCATGTGAAGGTTTGTTACCCTATTAAACAACATATTGGTAGTTCCAAGGATATGATACTTGTAGTTTTATGCAATGTCACATGCCACCATGTTAGTGGTGGGACGCCCGTTGAATTGTGATAAATACATTGCCTCGTATTGGGATACACAAATCCTTCCCTTTCCGACATATTGATTCACATCACTAAAGCGAGTAACAAACTAAATCATCTTCAAGTTGTCCATGTAGAGACATTCGTCACCGGTTCTTCTCCATGTGTAATTTATTGGATTTGTTTTTTTCTCACCCTGCTTCAAATTAAATTCACGGTAGTCTCCTTTCTCTTGTACATACATACCACCTTGCCCTTTTTTTTTTTTTTATGCATGTCTGATTTTTTCCATACATACGATGAGAAGTCACCAAACATTCTTTAGCCTGACTTTGAATCTTGAGGTATGGGATATAGGTTCCTTGTGAACTAGACCACTCTTTACATGTTTATTTGATAAGAAAATTATCTCGTACCTTTTGCCTTATCCGAGGTTGAACAAAGTACTAAAAATCGAGGTATACCAAACCCGTTTTTATTTTCCTCGCTTGAGTGAGGCGATTTCTTAACATCTCATACAAATAAAGAGGATACCAAAACCCTTTTCGTTTTTCTAGTTTTGAGATCCCAAGTAATATATAAAGTATATATTTGTAAAAACGTTAGATCACAAACAATAGACCGCAATACGAGATAATAAGCAAACTCCCTAGCAGGCAAACAATAAATCGCACAACAATTAAATAATTGAAGTCCCACAAAATATAAAAGTTAAAATATAATATAAAATAAACTAAGCTACAAGTCGGGCCGCCAGGGTCCCGCGTGACCAGCCGGTGCAAGGGTAAGATAAAGTGAAAAAATAATAATAATAATAATAAGAAGACCCCCCCCCAAAACTATGTTATGTAGAAAAATAAACTGAACACCTTTTGCCTAAGGGTCACATCGAAATTCATTACCAAATTCAAAATAAAAAATAAAATAAAAAAATATTGTTTTTATTTTTGTTTATTTTTATTTTTTGGGTCCGGCCGGGCAAGTGACCACGGGCCACTCTTGTAGCCTAAAAAAAAAATAATTAAATAAATAAGTAAACTTTTTGCTACATAAATCTTAATTCAACCGATTATCGGTCATGACTGACAGACCTCTCTTCAGTCTGACAATCCTCATTCGGCTCCTCTGATCGGGATTAACAGATTCATTTTATGTGATAACCCCTTTAACCCGTTTTTCGATGATGGATTATTATGTTCTTTGAGTAAAAAAAACAACACCACGGTATCCACTATTCGAGTATGATGCTCATTCGGTCTGCCTTTGCCATGATATCTAGGTTATAACGGGTTTGGTCACCAAAGGATAGCTGACCTCCCATCAGTCGAACTTTCCTGTACCCATATTTGACCATTGTGGTAGGGGTCCGACTCATCCACGAATTTTTGGCCTAAGGTGTCGGCTGCCCCGTCGATTTTTGTCATAGTGATGGTTGAGGTCCTGACTAACCCATTGGATTGCAGCCTCTGTGGTAAGGTTTCATCAAACCCCTTTTCACGTTATAGATTTAGGTTCGCAAAACCTAATAGCCTCAGCCACTACGGTTTTCACGTCGAGGACCTTCTTACCCTACCAGATTGCAACCTATTTCGGTAAGGCTCTGGCAAACCCCGACAATCAACGACCCCTTGCGTTTGAGAAGAAAAACCACAGACACCAGAAAATAATAAGCACGTAAAACCCACCGACATACAACCCATGCCCGAAATAACGAATAACAATTCTCAAGAAACGTCACTTAAGTCCCAAGAGGCATAAAACAAACAATCAGACAAACAAGAACACCCTTCCAAAAAACCTCTGATCGTCTCAAATAAGCAAAAAAAATATTGGTTTCAGTGAGGTTTTTTCCCCCATTTGAAATACAGGATTAACAATATGGTGAGAAAGCACAAGACTTCTCCACCGACAAAATTTTGTTAAGCATAAAAGAAAACATTTATGTCATTTCTCAAAATATTTTTTTTTTATCTCAATAATAAACTATTTTTTGTATTAATTGGTTAAGCTTCATATTACATCTTATAGTACAATTGCAATGAGTTTTTTTAATTTGACATTGTGTCAATACTCAAGAGGGCGAAGACTCATCACTCTCTCATGTAGTTGTGTTTGACAACTACTCGGCTACCTCAGGGTTGTCATACACGTGGACTAACAATGATTTTATATCTATGATACTGTAATCTGTGTAAAATATGACACTTGTTGATCTAAAAAAATTAAATCACATGCAGAAAATAATTATGAACTTTTTGAGGGCTTTCTAATTTTTCCTCATGCTGAAATTGACTTGCTAAAAAGACGATGGTGATCGCTGATAATTCACACGTACTGTCTGTGTTGCGTCTCTTTCAATATTTTAAAATCATGCGATCTTCCGGTTGCTAAAGTCTTTTCTATTTTCTCTTCACCATTGTTAGAATCATATTAGGGTCCCTAAAGATAAACTTTCAAAGTCCATACCCTTACACCATGTCATGCACTATTGAATCATTCATCTTATAGATATCATATAACATATATTTTGTTCCACTCCTAATCTTATAAGGTCAAAGTCATTTAGACTTTAGACGTTTAATCCATTGAGTCTCAAAAACGTTATCGAAGAAAGGAATAACATCACAAATCTTCACTTTTCTTTATATATTTTTTTTCTTCGACCTTTTTTTGTCAGACGACCCGCTGTCTGTCATTCTCCATGATGTATCCAGTATTGTCTTATCAACTTCGAGTATCTCCCTCATTCTGATTTGTATGAGCTATAAAATAAAATATTATTCCACTTGATCATGCTCTTATTACACTTTCGATAGACAAAGTAACCTATCGTCAGTATAAATAAGGTAATAAAAGAAAAACCAGTTATTCTCTTAACAACAATGTTATCAACATAAACAACAATTCTCAATATCTTAGGTCATTAACGAAAACACCCTTGCACCACTTAGTCAGAGAGTCCTTCATAGATATAGGGTTTCACTCCATTACCCATTAAATGTACAAAATTAGAATGAATCTTCAGTTATAACATGGGAAGATAAGCCGTGATAATTTTTGTATTTTGTGCACCTAGAGAATAGTGGAGTGAGACTCATAAACTAAGTCAGGGTGAGAATGGTTATTCAAATCAAAGAGGCATATTGAGATATGGTGAGAACGAGCAAGTGAGAGGTGCTAACATCATCACAAAAATATTTAATCCATTATTTTATTGATTAAGGATGTTAGCATCTTTTGCGTATTACATGACAACGTTTCTGTCCTTTATAAGTTGTAAAGCAATAAAAGAGAGGATTTTCTTCCCCCCCTTAAGAAAAAACATAAACATAATAAAATTTGATTCAAATTATGTTTGTTATTGTTTGTTTTTTTTTACCATTTCTCGATTTATGAGTGTCATCCTTGCGCAGGGGTCATGCTAATCTTCTCTGTATCGTTCAAATTTTAACCGATGTCCCAAAACACTGTTTGTTATTGTTTCTTACGTTAATATTTTTACAGTTTATAGTTTTATGTTCAATATGAGTTGTGCAGAGGAGGTTACCATGGTCTCATCCAGAAATGACACAAGTTTTTTTTTTTTTTTCTTGTATCGAATTAAGCATCCGTAACATATGAAAAAATGTCAGTGCCCATTTTTTATGGAGTTTTTGCAATACGACTTTCGTCTTTTCCTGACGGTAGGGGGGTTACTGTGTTCCACGTATACTAAGGATGCATGCCTGTTCCCTGATTATAACAATCATTCTTTGAAGTGACACCCTCACTCGTGTGTGTCAGTTTCACAGTCCGTGACTCTTAGGGTTAGGACTGGACATAAATGGATGCGATGGCATGTGTGCCTTCTTTGTAGCACAACATAAGCAAACCTGCCTCTGATTGGAAGGCGACATTAATCAGTGCTACCATAACGTGACTCACTTTTTTATTTTTGCGAGTGAAAAATTTAATTGGTTTTGCAAAACTCGTAGTTATTTTGGCTGGCTTCCGCGCTAAAGGCTTTTTCTTTCTTTTAGGGGAAAATTGTATTTCAAAACCCATGTCCAGGTGACTATTTGGCTGAGGAATAACTTTAGTGTCATTGACCTTTAGTTTTTTCAAAGGAAGCCCTGTTTGAACAAGGAGGAGTGTTATGACTAACAAAGAGATGTAAAGTTGGTTTCCTTAATCCCGCTTTGTTCCCCCTTTTTTTCTTCTTCAGATCCTTGGAAGCGACATTCGATGTTGCATTGAACTTCAATTTCGGAGACGTCTGAGCAGCCGGATGAGACACCGCAACAATCTGTTGATCCAAGGAAAGCATTTTCGAATTCAAATGCTTTGGTCCATCTGCCGGAAGGGGCGAGAGTACCGCATTGTTGTACGAGATGAAACCCATACGGACTTCGTCAATTTTATTTTTTTTTATTTTCAAAACATCTGTTGGGCCCGGGGTGGACAATGAGGGGGGGGAAGGGATGAAGACCCTTATAGGAGAGGGCGTGGAAGATATATTCATATCAAGGGAGCCCTGACTTGCTAGAAATAGCTCGTCAGATCCCTTACCTTTCACTGTCCCTCCTTCCTCTATTGGTTCTTTAAAGTTTCTCCTTTCTACAACTTCTTGTGATCCTTCTCATTCCTTCGTCCTTGAGGAATTGCTCGACGATGATGTTAATGCTTTCTCTTTTGAGGTGTTTAAAGAGTCTTTGACTCTCCAATAAAGTGGCGTCCTGCTCTTATCTTTTCTGGACCGTTTACTCTTCGGTTTGTTTTTTTTATTGCAAACCGACCTCATTCTGGTCGAGGTGGTTGCCTGCTTTTTTTTTCTTTTTTCTGAGATCCTTGAGCTCAATGTCTCTTTCAGTCCCGTCATCCTTGACATTGTCATATAGCTCATCAAAACTCTTTTCCACGTCCTCTTTCCAGTCGGGGGGAAAAGTTTTGTTCTTTTGGTGAACATCGGGCTTGTGACCTGGAGGATGATTGGCCTTGGTTTGTACCTTGTTCGACTTTTCAACTTCTTTTGTATCTGGAACCGCCTTCCTAAAGGATTTCTTATGGGAGACTGTTTTAGCATTGAGTGAAGAACATTCATCGTTTTCGGAATGAAAATACTTATGACATTTCCTACATCATGAGGAGTCTGTGCAAGCAATGTTCAAGTTAAGATCAATCCATCTATCCTCTTTTAGATCGATGATCATATGTTGTTTGCACCATACCCGAGCTGAAACCTCCATGTTAAATATGATATTCCATAGATTTTGAGAAATCGGATTTAGTTCGACTTTTCAGCTTCTTTTGTATTTGAAACCGCCTTCCTAAAGGATTTCTTTAGGGAGACTGTTTTAGCATTGAGTGAAAAACATTCATTGTTTTCAGAATGAAAATACTTATGGCATTTTCTACATCATGAGGAATCTATGCAAGCAATGTTCAAGTTGAGATCAATTCATCCGTCCTATTTTAGATCGATGATCATATGTTGTTTGTACCATACCCGAGTTGAAACTTCCATGTTAAATATGATATTCCATAGATTTGGAGAAATCGGATATACAAATGCCTCACGAGTTTCGAGATTTTTCCAAAAGTTTTTAGTACCACTCCCATGAGATGAGGCAACATCAAAACTGAAACTTGAATGACCTTGACCTAAAATACTATAATGTTTATGCCTCGTTTCATTCAAACAATTCGTTTTCGTTCATCCATGGCCTGAAGCGGACAATATTTCTTTGCGTCCAGTTCAATGTTATCCATGCCCTTTCCACGTGCTAACTTTGTTGGAGTTGGCCACATAAGTAACAAGGGTTTTCCTATCACAACGGAACACTTTTTTTTTTCGGAGTTATGTTTATTTCCGTGGCAAGGGTCCAACCATCTTTGTAAATACGGATCAGTATGTTTTTGACTGATGTGGGCAGTGCTTTGGAATCATTATCGAACTGAACTGAGATTGTGTGTTCGGGAAGCCATTCGACTTGGATCTTGTAGAACTCACTGTTTATGACAACCCGGACAAAGTCCTGGACGATATTTGCGATGCTTGGGGCAAACAACAGAAAAATTGTCGCAAATTTTCATCACGGTTTCAACTTCGACACAAGTTGGGTGCAACGTATGAAGAGGGTGAAATGGGGCGTTTGCATGTTCTAAACTGTTTGCGAACATGCGGGTCACATGTTTTCAATTGTTGAACAACATATGTTCAACATGATTCTAACACGTCCATGTTGGAGATTTTTTTTTTGTTGCAACGTTGCCCTCATCTGGGAGTTGAGTACTGAGTGGCGATTTCGTAGCAAATGGTGGCCCTTGTTGCTGGGCTGGTGCGCGGTAGTCTACGTCCATGTTTATCAGGATGGATTGATGTTGTGGATGCGCAGGGCCCCACCCCACTCCCCTGATTTTTTTTTGTTACAACCTTGCCCTCATCTGGGAGTTGACTACTTCGTGGCAATTTCGTTGCAAATGGTGGCCCTTGTTGACGGGCTGACCCGCGGTAGTGAACGTCCATGTTTATCGGGAAGGATTGATGTTGTGGATGCGCAGGGTCCCACCCCACTCCCCTGATTTCTTTTTTTTTTACAACCTTGCCCTCATCGGGGAGTTGACTACTGCGTGGCAATTTCGTTGCACATGGTGGCCCTYRATGCCGGGCTSGCCCGAGGTAGTGAACGTCCATGTTTATCGGGAAGGATTGATGTTGTGGATGTGCAGGGCGAAACGAACATAAAAGGGGGGTTAAGTTGAGAGACCTGAAACAGGAAAGAAAAAAAAAAATTCGTGCCACAAAGGGGGTCGTGGAGTTCCGAGGAAAAAAAAAAAAAAAATATATATTTTTGTAACCTTGCTCAGTCACATATATTTTGTCTGAATCCTTATTTTTTTACTCTCTCCCTCTCTCTTGTCTGTTTTCTGTGTCTCTGTGGCGAGCCCTTTTGTGTTTTTTTTTTTTTTTCCGTGTGCGGTGGTCCCTTTTAAAATAATGTGTTGTTCCCCTATTCGGCGTGGTTCCTTATTGTTGTGGGACGCGCCGTGCGACCACGACGCGTGTCTCGATTTTACCTTCTTGTGAAGGTCCTGTGCGACTGTCAAATTCTGTGGCCACAACAAGACCACGTGCCCGCCCACCCCGCCCCCCAACAACTCTTCTTTTTCGTCTATGTGTCATTACACTGCCGATATGGGAAGGTCGTATGTTTTTTTTTTTGTGCCTCGGCCCCTGGTGGCTGCCTGCTGCAT
>BFEA01000683.1:571547-581594 GCA_003427395.1 Chara braunii | reverse complement strand
CATTTCAACAACATTTCAACACATTTAAACAACTTGTAAACAACATTACAACAACTTATAAACAGCTTATCAACAACTTTTCATCAATTGAAAAAGTGTTTAACACAGTGTCACATATTTATGACATATGTTATCAACGTTGAGTTGCTTCACTTTTGGTGGAACACATGACACTACCTCCGGCAAACTATTTATTAACACGAAACCAACAGTTTAAAAATGGTGCCCGCGTATGATAAACCGCCCAAAAAAAAAACCATAATTTTTCTATTGAACTCCTTCGACAATATGCCCTTTGCATAGCGATCTTCGATAACCCCCCGAATTCTCAGTTTTTTAAACGTTGTATGAGAAACAAATTCCTTGGGGGTATGGTGAAGCAACGACAATTTCGTCAAAACGGACATATTATATTTTTTGAACAAAATTGAAATTGAGTTTTTGGGTCGAAATCCAGTCCAATATTTTGGCTCCGGGGGGTCCAGCGTTCCTGGAACGTCGGACCCCCTAGATGTATCTGACCTCAAGCAGAGACCAGATACATCTATGGGGTTTTGCGTTCTGGGAATGTCGGATTCCCATGAGCTAAAAATTTTGACCGGATTTTGACCCAAAAACTCAATTTCAATTTCGTTCAAAAAATATAATATGTCCGTTTTGACGAAATGGCTGGTAAGCCATAATGGCCGGTCCATTGTAACACATCCTGTATTGTGTCGCCACCGACCGAGATTGATAAGTAAAAGAGCGACAGAGATAGGGGCAAGGCGAACACTGACAACATGTCACTATCCCTTGCTCTTATTAGGAAAATTCAAAACATGCTAGCACTGTGTAAAACTGTGGTCTGGTATTCGATTATTTTTGGCAGCAAGGAAGAATCTCGAAAACGGTTTTAATCGTATTATCCTTCTATATTTTATGTTCGTGCACAAATGCATCTACTTCATCTACTTTCCTAAAGTTGGTTGTCTGGACCTTCCTACTCGGGGCAGTAAAAATGGTGTTGCTCTACCCTTTATTGGCCAGACTGACGGACAACGGCAACCATGAAGTAGTAAATACCGGGGAGGAGTTAGGAACAACAATTTCTTACCATGGCTTTAACCACACGGGAAGTGAATCTAAATTACCCTGAGCTTTACCCTGTGGTCACAAAAGGTGCAACAATATCATATTTCGGACTGAGGAGGGGATAGGTTTATCAGCAATTTTATAAATATTACCTCATATGCTCGTTTTTACTTGGAGATGTGCCACAAACTGCATCTCTTCTTGTCTTGTCCAACAGAATCCACTGGAGTCGCTCGTTAGTATCCTTCCTCTGAATGGTGAAAACAACCAATTGAGGCAAAATTTGCTTATTGAACACAACCGTAAGCAAGCTATGGTAGGCCAACTATGGCAGTGGTAGACTCGTTTGTTGAATGATCGTGGGTTCTTACCATGACTCGTTATTCCCAGCCACCATCCAAGCGTGGTAGGATGGGATGAGGAAACCCTAATTCACTGTGGGTAAAAGTTTTCCAATGTGGGAACAATTACGGTTCGGATTCACACTTGATTACTGCTATGATTAGTGTTACCGGTTCCCGCTCCACTACTCTCGAAATATCAACCCCGAAGGGACTTTTTTTTTTTTTTGAAAGATAGCTTTATTTCCAAATCATAAAAGGAGGTCAGGATAACCTCAACATTTCAACCCGGAGGAAAAACTGGGGCCAATACCTAGGTTAGGCTTGTGCGGGTTCAGCGTCCCATAAAGCCTCTTTCGGAAGAAAAAAAAAAATGACAACTAGACTAATAAATTATAAAAGACATAAAGGAAGAAAACCGCTGGGGAAGTGGAGGATCCCGCAATGGGAATTAGTAAAACCGTGAGAACTCGATTGGTAACCTACTTAAAGGTCTTACCACCGGTAAATCATGTTTTCCACAACCACTTAACAATTTATAATTTGCCTTCTCTGTTGATATTGGCAAATCTGTCTTCAAGCGCCCATGTCTTGCTCACACGAAGCGGGCCCTTGGATTTCCACTCGCCGAAAACTGTGATCCGAACTTCTGACGGTATACGGTTAAATATTTGTTTAAGGTAATTTCCTACGCCATTGAAGATGAGATAATTTTTACGCTGCCATATGGCTTCGAGGACAATACCCCGGCATGTGTGGGCGATATATAGGATTGCTTTTGATGGAGGGCCAAAAGTCTCGAACTTACCATGTAAGATGAAATTTTCTGACCAATCTTCTGGTGAGAGGCCCACGAGTCTCCATCTTTCCTTCCACCATTCCCAGCAGGCTGCTGAATCTGGACATTATCTTTATGGATGAGGGGCGTTTTCCCACGCCCAATTGCATCTTATGCATGTGTCTGCAACTTGCATTTCTCTGGCTTCTAGCCATACTGCCGTTGTTGTAATCTTAATAGATTATAGCCAAATGAGTGAAACTATCCTATTAGAGGGGAGCTTCTTAAGTATTCTCCGAAGGTCCATCATGGTTGTGTTACCCACCAGGGGGCATTGAGATACGGAGAACCTTTTTCTTACTGTAAGGATTGGTTTCTTCTTTTTCTTGTCTCGTTGGACCCTTACCCCACACTTGGGTACATACTTAAGCAGGGGGATGCATCCTCCCGTGTCTCTGGAATAAGGAAATGGTTTTGGGCCGAAGTTTTTTCAACCACTGAGAAGTGGTTCCACCTTCAGGTTTCAAAGGGAGGAGGGAGCAAACTTGTTTGTTGTTCTGTTAAGTTTTCAAGACCCTTACCTCTTCACAGTCTGCTTTGGAGGGGGCGAGAATCTCTTTAATGAATTTGAGTTGCTTTTCCAGCTTTTTGCTCGGCCTTACTTGCCAAATTTGAACCTTTGTGCCCGGTCTTAGGCGGGGCCCAGGACATTCCAAGTCTTGCTCGCGTCCACCGGGTCCCTTATCCATGAACCTGGGGTGAACTCTGCATTTGACTTACTAAGGGCAAAAGACTAGTGGGGTCGGATACTATCTTTGATCTTGGTGTAGTTATGGGTCAGACTATGCAATCTTGGGAGTTTTGTCCTAAGGGCGTCAAACGAGAGTCAGTCCTCAGCGAGGGGGTCCCAAATGTCCCTCACTTGGGTGACCCCCTTTTCAATCCATGATCTCCCAAAAACACTCGGGCTGGAATCTGCTAACGGAGGACCATCAACCGGGTGGTTGATCCACACAATTTCGAATAAGACCTGATTAAGGATTTGTGTTTTAGAGATCGGTTCTGCCTAAGTGGTAGGCCTGTTTTTGTTCCAGGCTGTAAGAATGTTACCCCAGAGAGTGAACCTTACCTGTTTCTTGCAGTAGGAGCTGATGAGGAAGCACAACCAGGCGTGGCAAGGCTGCGTGAGCTCCCACTCTTCCATCAAGATAAACTCTGATAAGCGATCCATATTTTTCTTTCATTGTCAAGCATGGCTTGTACAGGCCACTTGGACAGTAGTGCCAAGTTCTACTGGGCAGGGTCGAGGATGCCCAGGCCACCTTGGTCTCTGGGAAAACAACTATCTCCCAGGCTACTTTACTGAGGTAGCCTTGAAGGTCCGAAGCAGATGGTTTCTAAATGAATCGCGCTGCTACATATTTGATCCGATGGTACGTCTCTTCCCCCAACAGATGCACAGAGAGGCTGAACCTCTTGCCCTTTTCTCTGCTGGACTTCTTGATCCTCGGCTTACTCTTTTTTCGGAAAGGACCACTCTCGCTTAGAGCATGGCGATGGTCTGCTTTTTTTTTTTTTTTTTAATATATTACTGCAAGGATCCACCAACTTTGAGAATAGACCACTACACCTCTCAGTGGTAGGGAGAGCGCTAGTGGCAAACGTGGCCTTGTTTTCAATCATGTGGTTTGTCTTCACTGTAAAGGAGTTGGCTGTAGGAACAGTCAAGGCTATAAAGAGACTGGTTGCCCGGTTCATTTGGAAACCTCGGGCTCAAGATGCAGGGGGGGTCCTGTCCAAAGTGGCTTACGACACTCTCACCTTCCCACGTACATAGGGTGGACTGGGTTTGCTAGATCCTGCAAGAAGGAGCCAGGCACAACTGAGAAATTGGGTGGTTAAAGTGGCTACTATGAGCAGCAGGGAACATTGGGTCATGCTGGCTGAGAGACTGCTGATGAAGCAATGGGAGCTAAGTAGGCCACAGGATGTCTAAGCATGCTTTTTCATGTCGTCCTTTCGAAAGAAAAAACTAAAGTCTGAATTTTGGGAACCGATTCGCAAGGCATGGCACCGGTTTTCCCCGGAGCTGCAGAAACCCCCGTCCTCTAAAGAGGAAGTCCTGAACCAACTGCTGTTTGAAAACCCGGCTGTCACAGATGTCTCCGGCACGACCTTCTTGGCGGACGGCTCGACGGGCTCATTCGGTAGAGCGTGGGTAAAGAAGGGGGTAGTCAGGATTGCAGATCTCTGGTAATCCTTATTAGGCATCTGGAAACCGTTGGGTGAGGTAAAAACTGTGCTAAGAGGTTTGCAAGGGGTGGAGGCCCACTGGATTGCACTGATTGATGCAGTTTCCCAAGATTGGAAGGACATTTTGGGTCCGGAAGGCTCAGACCCAGCTGGTACCTGGTATGTCCCACAACGAGAGAGGGAAGAGGATTCTGTTCTCTGAAAGATGTTGGAGATCCTCCCGAGTGGTTTCAAAAGGATAGAGAGGTGGAGATGCGAGGACCCTGTGAACACGTTGTCCCTGCTAGAGGAAGTCACGGTACAACTCTGGGACAATCCCGAGCAGGCTCGAGTGCTGGAAGTCCGCAGCAGGTCGCCTTCGGCCAGAACCCTCACTTGGTTGGGCAGGCTGCCCCTCAGACAGCTCAGTATCGACCCGGTAGCTTGGGAATGGGCACGCAAGGCCCCTGAGAAGGAGGCCCTAGTTCTACACAAGTACTCGGTTGCTGCAGGCTACAAGCAGAGCACACAAAAACTTAAAACGCCAGCGGAAGTGGCGATCCCCCGGTGGCAGGCGGTGTGCGAAGAGGACCTGTCGGAGTCGGAAGCTGAGTTTGAAAGACTTTTGAGCACCCTGTCCTCCCTCCCAAATGGTAAGCAAGTAAGTATTTTGTGGTTGTTGTCGTTAATGGTGACCCCCTCAGCAGTCTGGTTAACCAACAGGGGCCTGAAGGTTGATCTTGCTTGCACAAGGTGCAGATGGCCCTTCGAGTCCACCAAGCACTTATGGTGGGAGTGCCCCGCATCAAAGAGGATATGGAATTGGTCGGCTCACCACTGGAGGGAGATTGGTGGCCATGGCGTGGAATGGACTGAGAAGTGGGTCCTAATGGGTTTCCTACCGAAGAGCGTTAAGGGTCATCAGGGTTGGGGCTACGTGGCTCACGTGGTCAGGGGCCTGATCTGTGAGACGATCTGGTTGGACAGAAACAGATCACGGTTCGAAAAACGGCCTTTATCTGATTTGGAGACTAAGCGCTACATTAAACAAGGGTTGAAGCACGCGATTTGGGTGGATTGGAGGGGGAAGGCGAAGTCCGGTACAGGGAGCAGGCGCCAACTGTACTGGTTCCTCCGCACCTGGGCGAAGAATAACAAGTTGGCGGCAGTACACTCAAAGAAAGGTCTGGTGATCTCGAAGTGGGTCCTGGATGTTTCGCTCACAGCAGTTAACACTAGGTAGAACGGCAACGGGAGGGACACGATTTAGTTAGGCCCTCTGTTGAACCAGTGCACTCGGTTTGTAGGGTCGCAGTGGACCGATAGGAGATTGCAAGTAGTATTGGACAAGCTTCCTCTGGGCCGTTTTAGTCCCAGACTAGTTGTTCAGATTGATGTTTTATAACAGTTAAGAAGCTCAGTGCGTAAGGCTTGTGAAGGATCAAAGACACTCATACAGAATTTTGTAGGGAGATTAATGTTTCACTAGCTTCAGTATATTAGGATGCGGATTTCCCATTTCAGGCTTAGTCCGTTTGAGGCAGGTTATGCGGGCCACTGAATAGGATCTGAGAAGTCTATAGTAACAGAGTTTCTGCAGGCGAAAGCCTGTAAGCTAAGCTGGCTGATGCTGTCAGATACCCCCGGGTTGAATTGTGAGGTCCCCGGCCTCCATTGTTTATCATTGGAACGGAATTGCTCAGTTAAAAAAATAAAATAAAATAAAAAAAATAAAAAAAATAAAAATAATAATAATTAGACCACTAGTACCTTTGCCGCTTGGAAAATAGCGGGCCTCGGGTAGGCGTCCTACCTTTTCAGAGGCCGAAACGAAATGACGGCTGCCGATCAGATTTATCAATGGCAGTCGTCGTCGGGCCCGACCTCCGAATATTCAGGAGTTTGGGAAAACTGCCAGTTTTCCCTATTTTCCCACGCGGGAAAGGTACTAGTGGTATACTCCGTCCTCTACGTTTTCTCCCTTTGGACTCGTCTCGAGCTTTGTCCGACTGTGAGGTTTTCTGGAGTTCTACCAGTTTGTCCACCTTCTGAGTAGCCTCCTTTGTGTTTTTGACCGCTTCCCGGAGGGACATTTAACCCACCCCCTCCCCCCCAAAAAAAAAAATCTCTCAAGCGGTGTGATACGTCTACCTACTGGGCTAGCTCCTGTTTCCTATGTCACCTCAAATGAAGTGTAGTGGAACGGCCCCCTTACTCTACATGCACTGAATGAACTGCGCCCAGGACGCGTCCAAATGCATGTGGAGTCTTGAAAGTGGAGCCGCGCACTGGAGCGTTCTTTCCCCCCCCTTTAGCTGTTGCTCAGGTGCAGAATACTATGTGGTCCGCGATGTGGCGGAGGCGGCGCAGATGGTCGAGGCGCATCCGTGCCGACGGGGGCGCCAGAGAGGTGGTCTACAGGGGGATCGGCTGCGACAGCGCTACCGACCTGTCGGCGGCGTCGAGGGGAGCGCGGGGGAAGTTCTATGAACGGCCTATACCCTTAGCTGACCGATCGACGCTACGAGTACCGTAGCCGAGAGAGAGAGAGAGAGAGAGAGAGAGAGAGAGAGAGAGAGAGGGTAATATGTGTGCGTGTGTGCGTCGTCTAGGCGAAGAAGGCGGAGKCTGGATAGTCGGGGGTTGGKKGGGGSGGGGGGGGGRSGGGGRRGGGGGKGGGGGAGGGGGTATCGATGCATTAGAGTGTTCGGTGGGGGTCCAGCGTAGCGCGCCAAGCTGTTGTAAACCGGGGCTTTTCACATGGACTGGATTGGGTTGCTGGACTCGGTGTGTATGTGTTCCGACTTCTTGCCCACTGTGAGCGATGAGGGTGATGAGAGACACGTGGCGCAACGTGGGGGCTTGCTCCTGACTGTACTCTGGACTTTAATCGCCGTGGCGAGCGTTACTTTCGCTATACGCAGCACTTCGTGGAACAGAAAGGGGGGTATGACGGAGAAGCATTATGAGAATGGTTCTGCGGAGGGAGAGGCTGGGGGGAAAGTAGGTGATGTAGTAGTAGACAAAGGAGGAGGAGGAGGAGGAGGAGGAGGAGGAGGGGAGGGAGAAGACGGAGGAGGGCTAGGTGTTTCCTGCAGGTCGGCATCGCAGGAAGCAACGACCAGTCGCCTTCATGCAGCTGCTGGTACCGGTGGCAGTGGGACAGCTGTTGGTTCGGCGGCGGCGGCGACGGGCCGGCAATCACAATCTCAAAATGGAAACGATCCACGTGGCAGCCAATTAGGAAAACATCGACACGTGTCTATGATGGAGCAGCTCGTTCCAGAGATCACCTACTACGCTCTCAGTTACTTGGACTACAAGAGTCTCTGTAGCGTCTCCATGACAAATTCTTCCATGCGTCGTGCTGCCAACGATGACAACGCCTGGAAAGCTCTCTACCACAAGGTTGTTCTCCATAGCCCGATCCTCCTTCCAACCTTTCCATCTCCCTCTCCCTCTCTCTCTGTCTCTCTCTCTCTCTCTCTGTGAACCTTTTAATCTGCCTGTCTGCCTGTCTGTATCTGTTTCTTTGTCTGCCTCTCTTTCTCTCCCTCTCTCCCTCGCTCTCTGTGACCCACTCTTTCCATCTCCCTCTCCCTCTCTCTCTCTCTGACTCTGTCTCTCACCCTCTCTCTCTCTCCTTTGGGGATCGGATGCGTCTTCATCCAGTGCTCCTATCCCTTCCACTTCCAATCCTTGTCGTCAGCAGCAGTGCTTTGCTACTGTCACTACTCTCTCTCTCTCTCTCTCTCTCTCTCTCTCTCTCTCTCTCTCTCTCTCTCTCTCTCTCTCTCTCTCTCTCTCTCTCTCTCTCTCTTGCTCTTCCGCCGTTTCTTGCACTCGTCTGCTGCTTCCTTGGCCTTTCTTCGTGTACCATTTTGACTTCCCCTCTCTCTCTCTCTGTGCTCTATCCTTTTCCTCCCTCCTGTTCTCTCTCCTTCTCTCCCTGTCTCTCTCTCTCTCTCTCTCTCTCTCCATCGTGTCGGATTTGAACCCACGCTCGTTCGAGGATGGCAACCAGCCGATCACCTAAGAAGTTATCCTTCCTTCTTCAACCGAGCGATCTTAGAGCAACACGATGCAACCGTTAGATTACGCAGAGGTACGGTCCTTAAATGAATCCCCTCCCCCCCCTGAAGATGGACGGTCCTTCTCTCACTGTTTACTTGTTGCCGTCTCTTTGTTTCCATCTTGAAATAAAATTGTTCGATTGGAGAAGGAATGAGTGATGAGATGCACGAAGAACAACTAGGACAGAAGAAGGAACGACGACGACGACGACGACGACGACGACGACGACGAAGAAGAAGAAGAAGAAGAAGAAGAAGGATTTCGTTTTTTGTCCATGATCCGATCTCAAGAATCGAACACGCGACCTCCTCCCTCATGGGAGTGTTGCACGGTCAACCAAACGCTGCTAATAAGCCTGACTGGGGTGAAAGCCAAGCCCCAAGATGAGATATACTTAAACCCATCCCAGCACGGATTTCCCGCGGCCGGGTGTACCTAAGTCACACTCACACCCGACCCGACCACACAGGCCTGTCGACGCAGCCACCAGTCCATGTCTCTCCTCACTGCCGAAAGAAGAAGAAGAAGAAGAAGAAGAAGAAGAAGAAGAAGAAGAAGAAGAAGAAGAAGAAGAAGACGAGGACGAGCAGTGACCATCGCTGCTTCCTGCATATGCATGGACTGTGCTATAAGAATAAGAATAAGAATAAGAATAAGATAAGAATAAGAATAGGAAGAAGAAGAAGAAGAAGAAGAAGAAGAAGAAGAAGAAGAAGAAGAGTGAAAACAGGGGGCAACTGCCTTTCGTACGCGCTTCGAAAGCTCTTCAATGCATAGCCGCGCGAACTAGTCTCAGCTTACGCGCACATTCCCCGACCCGTTTCGATCGGTTGCGCTCCGCGCCGATCATCCTCAGGGGGCTTTCCAGATGACCATGCCTTGCGGCCCGCCGACAGTCCTCCCGGCCTAAGAAGAAGCGGAGGAATAAAATGGAAGACCGAAGTCAGGAAGAGAAGGAATAAAATGCAGGAAAGGAGGAGGAGATATGCAATCGAAGAAATGCAAGGAGGAAGAGCAGGAGGAAGAAGACGGACGAGAGTGAGCACTACCTAGGGTGTAGGATGACTATAAGTAGGACAGTGATTTCTATGAAGGAGGAGGACAAGAAGAAGAAGAAGAAGAAGAAGAAGAAGGAGAGAGATAAGAAGAGGCTGCGGGGGAGGAAAGAAGCGGAGAAGGCGTGAATGGCATAAACGCAAATAGGTGTGGCGATGGAGGTCTCCCGTCATCTACAAACTTGTTGCACGTGTACGGGAAACTATCGGAAAGAAGAAGATAGGGAAAAAAAGAATCTAGACGGGAAGGATGCAAGGGAAAGAAAAAAAAGAAGCAGAGGATGCATAAAACAGATAGATGATGGACGAAGACGACGACAGCGATGTCGGCCTCAGAAGATTGCTGGTCGTTCTGTGGTTGCCTCTGGTTATGACAATGGCGATGGCGACAGAAATATAGAAAGACAAAAGAAGAAAGAAAGAGGACAGGAAGAAAGACAAAAGAAGAAAGAAAGAGGACAGGAAGAAAGACAAAGAAGAAAGAAAGAGGACA
>BFEA01000683.1:545107-560947 GCA_003427395.1 Chara braunii | reverse complement strand
TGGCCGGCGCTCCGAAGGTCTGGTATGTCTGTCTCCCTCCACGCCGAGCCGTCACCACTTTCGGTTCACTCGTAGCACAACCCCGATGTACTCGGTACCAACTGCCAAAAGCCCTGAACTGATGTGCCTAACCTATCTATAGTCTACTCTAGCCTAGACTCGACCTAGATGGGACTGACTGACCGACCGGTACCGTTTCTGTTTCGGCCTCTAGGGCCTTTCCCAACCCGACTATAGGCTATAGGACCGTCTATCAGCTTAGGCCCTTAGGGCCTGTCTGTCCTAGGGGTAGCCCGGGTCTGCTATTCGCAGTTAGGGTAGCTGTAGGAAATTCACTCAGTACGGGCGTATATTTTCCCGAATTTACCGATATGTCCCTCACGAATTTTCCTTAGAGGCAGGTTTCTCGGTTAGCCCTCAGCCAAACAAAATAACGAATCTAACCTACAGATAGTACAACCTTGACAAGAGAGAGGCTACAGACGATCAGAAACCAGCGAGTTATTGCAGACCTACCCTCCCCCGAAGCGAGGACCTTCGAGCTAGGGGCGTAGGCGTGCAGAGCGTCGAAGGGGTTCCCCCTTCTGTGCTGCCTCATATCTGAGGACAACAGACTTTGCTGTTTTTAGAAGCTCCTTGCGAGTAAACCAGCGGTCTTCAGTATGTGGCTGGTAACAAAACTTCACAAGGTATTCCTTATCTGGTCTTGTACCCGACTCATCCTCAATGGACTCCACATCATATCCCTTGTCAGGGATTGGAGGACCAAATTGAGTAGGCCTGGCTGGAAATGCATCAGCTGATGAGAATGGTAACAACTTAGATGCATGAAAGACAGGGTAGGTTTGTAGATGCAGAGGGACATCCACTGTATAGGATGGTTCGAAAGGATCAGCTCCCACTGTATCAAAGACCTGCCATGGACGCATGTATCGTGACAACAACTTTGGTGAAATGTCCTCCTCTCGTGACAACTCATAATTGAGTACCCACAACCAGTCACCTGTGCGAATAGTAGAAGGACGCTTGTGCTGATTAGCCTGCTGAATCATAACCTTTTGGGCTTTGAGCAGGTTAGCACGGGTGTGCTCTATGTCCAAACTGTAACGCCTCGTGAACTCTGCAGTTTCAGGTGCAACGTAGGGGTAGCCTTATCGATGATGTCATCGAGAGTCTATCGTGGCTTACGACGCCGGTGCAACTGGTAGGGTGTAAAGCTTGTGGAGGAGTACAAAAATGTTATACACAAGCCGTGCACGACTCAAATTGAGACCCCAGTCCTGCTGATGTGGACTGATCACAGGATGCAACAACTGAAATAGAATCTGGTTCATTACTTCAGCTTGACCATTGGCTTCAGGATGACGACCAGATGTCATATCCAATCTGGAATGAAGATAATCCCTGTAGTAGGATTGCCATTCATTGCTGCAAAATCATGGATCTCAGTCACTGACAATGGAGGTGGGTGATCCATGATGTGTAACCCACCTGTCAGCAAAAGTTGCCTGAACAGCAGGCACACGTGCTTCAACGGGTAAAGGGATGAACTCTGCATACTTGGAGAACCGATCCACACATACCATAACCTGACGCATACCACGAGGCGTGGTCCTACCCAGATCAGTAAAGTCAATAGACACTGACTGTGTAGGAGCATCAGGGATGGGTAGTGGTTTGAGTAGGCCAAGGGGAGGTCGGCGTAGCATCTTATTCCTTTGGCATAACTCACAGGTTTCCACAGTTCAGCATGTCACTCATCTCCTTCGAGAAGAAGCGCTGCGACAGGGCTGCATACGATTTAAAC
Source organism: Chara braunii (assembly GCA_003427395.1). Lineage (NCBI taxonomy): Eukaryota > Viridiplantae > Streptophyta > Charophyceae > Charales > Characeae > Chara > Chara braunii. The sequence goes on along the minus strand of BFEA01000683.1, from coordinate 559,140 downwards.
CACAAGTACACACACACCTGATTTAAACGAACCTGAATTTCACTGCGCACCGAGTTTTGCCGAGCCTGGGTGTGGTTGTATTTTCTTTTCTTACACTCCTCCCAAAAGAACAACATGAAAAAGAAAAAAGAAAAAAGAAAAAAAAAAAAAACCCACCACAACGCTATGGACGAGAAAGCAGTTGGATATAGAATCACTGGCCAGTGTGAGAGTATGCCCTCAGTGAGGGCGTTTACAGCTCCACGTTCATCACGGACGTTACTTTCAGAAATGAAAAGCAAAAAAAAAAAGGAGCCCCAATATGGACGTGAAACCGGTTAGATACAAAATCTGAGTATATGCCCTCTTTGAGAAGTCAGAAGTCTGTGCAGTGCTCCCTGCCCCGCGTTCATCACAGAGGTTCCTTTTAGAAATGAAAAGCAAAAATAACAACAACGATATGGACGCAAAACAGGTCAGATGCAGAATCCAAGTATATGCCCTCTTTGACAAGTCGTTAGAAGTCCGTGAAGTGCTTCCTGCCGGACCCCAAAAGAAAACAGAAGAAGAAACAAAACAACGAAAAAAACAAAAAACTAATACAAGCCATAGGTGCGGTTAGATTTGTTCTTGAGTGTTGTAGTGTGAGCACACCTTCTTTAGGGCCTTCCCGGGCGTCGTTCCTCAATTTGCAATTTCTTCTTTTTTTTTTTTTTTTTTTTTGCTGCAGGTTTTTTTTTTTTTTTTTTTTTTGTGCCGACCCTACCCCGACCCCCGATATTTTCGGAATGAGTCGTTTTCAATGAATTTCTTTTGCTTGGGCGGTGTACTTGTGGTTTAAGGGCTCCAAAATGACCACGAGCATCATGACACTCTGACATCAGAAATGTCCTCAGCTTGCGGTCCTGGGGAATGCATAGGTGTTCCTCACCTCTACTGCATGTGTACAACAGATCTGAAACCAGAGTATATCCTGGTTAAGAGGCAGGATCATCCTGAAGATTCCTCACTATAGGCCCAAAAATTGCATCCTGGGGCAGCAAACGGGCAATGGTCTGACGAGTCTTCTCTTGAAAAGAGTGAGTGAAGGAGATAAGAAAGAGAGCGTCAGGCCTACGAGAGAGGGCGTTTGTTACTCGATTGTAGCAACCCTTCTTGTGTCTCAACTCAAAGTCAAACATGTCAATGAACTTGATGTAGCGAGCAAGCTTGTCGTTCAGTTCTCCCTCGGACTTCATCCATTGCAGAGTGGAGTGATCTGAGTGTTGACATAAGAGCATAAGGCTCTTTCTCATAGTTAGAATCCTGCGACTTCTTTGTTTTGATCTTCTTGCTCATGTACTCGATAGGCTGCAAACCATTCCCATCATCCTGTTTAAGTACAACCCCTACACCATACTAACTAGCATCAGTGGTAAGCACAAAAGGCAAGGTAGGGTCATGTAGCTTCAAAAGAGGGGCACGAATCGAGGCCTTCTTGAGACATGTGAAAGCCTCCGGACACTCTGATGTCCAAAGAAAGGAAGTGTCGATCCTTGTGATGTCACTCAGGGTTGCTGCCAATAGAAGAGAAGTTCTTGATGGACTTCCTGTAATAGGATGCAAGACCCAAGAAATACCGGCCATCACGAATGTTCACAGGCTTCGGCTAGTCCTGAACAACAACACACCTTTCGTTGCCTCAGGAACCAACCCCTCTCCAGAAATAACATGACCCAGGTAGATTATACATGTAACTCCAAAAGAGGATCTCTCCCTGTTGATCTTATGCTGGTTATCACATAAGGCTTGGAGGACCAGAGCCAGATGTTTCGCGTGCTCCTGGACAAAACGATTGAATACTAGTATATCATCCAAGTAGATAACTACAAACCTGTCCAAGCAAGGCTTGAGTATGCGATGCATCTCTGTCTGGAAGGTGCCTGGGGCATTGCAAAGACCAAATGGCATGACTAGGTACTCATAAGTACCATACCTGGTCTCGAAGGCTGTCTTGTGGACATCGCCTTCAACCATCTCAATCTGGTGGTAGCCAGATTTGAGATTGATCTTGCTAAAAATGGTACAGCCCTGCACCATATCCAACAGAACATCAATGCCAGAAAGAGGCTCTGTGGAGTTCCTCGTGATTTTGTTGAGACCATGATAGTCCACGCACATCCTGAACTCACCATTCCTCTTTGTTCCAAACTCATATGTGCTGGGCCGGATCCATCCTTTGCTGGTCAAGGTCTCCAACTGTTTCCTGAGCTCAGCAAGCTCAGCAGGTGACATCTTGTGGACTGGGCCCTTGGGAGGGACCGAACCAGGCAAGATCTCAATCTTATGTTTGGTCTGCCTGTGGACAAGTCCAGTAGGTTCCTCCATAAGATCTGAGAACTGGTCAACAACCTGCTGAATCTGAGAGGGGCAGGGAGCAGGCTCCACATCAGTCTGTTTGACAAAAGCCACGAATAGACGGGCGTGGTCAGTCTGGTGCGAAAAACGCAGGAAACTGCGAGCACGCATACAAAAACAGATGCTGGTCGGATGATACTCATCAGTGAGCATATAAGGGCGATATACCCCATTCCGGTCAGGTAGCTCAACCCTAGGGATCTGCCAGTCGATCTTAGGATTTGTGGCTCCAAGCCACTGCATAGAGAACACAAGGTCAAAGGGAACATTAGGAAACACAGAGAAATTCAGGCGGTGCCTGATCTCTTCCTACTTGTCAAAGGCCATAGGTAGTCCCTGGACAGCAGTAGTGATCCGGACTGTGGATGAGTTCCCAATTCGAACCTCTGTAGGCTGTCGCATTTTCACGAGTCTCTGATCCAAGTGTAGCTTGCTGACTAACTTGGGAGATATGAAGTTGCAAGTAGCCCCACAGTCCAATAGCCCTTTGATCTTGGCTCCCGGGATAGAGGGTCGAAGCAGGATGAGTTCTGACCTATGCTTTTTCCTTTCCTGCAAAAACAGGAGAATATCAGCAAGGCACTAAGCATCCTCCTCCTCCCACGTCTCATCCAACTCAGTGTCCTTATAGGAAAAGGACCCTGAAGATGCAACTCCAAAAGTAGAACCAGCGAGAGAATGGGAAGATTCACCTTCATCAGAAAGTGAACCAACACTGGTGGAAGGACTGCTACTTCCACCTCTCTCTGCTCTAGTTTTTTGAACCAGAGCCGCCTATGGACCTGCAAGGCACGCTAGGGCAATCCTTGAGGAAATGGTCCCCCTCGCACCTCAGGCAGACATCCTTGTCCTTTCTCTTCCTCCAAACCCCCTTCTGGATCCTGCGTGCATGCCAAGGGAAGGTGGAAGGATCAAGGGGGTCAGTTGGCCAACGGACGTCTCGTGGTAGACGAACTGTCTGGGCTCAAGGGGAAGTGGCATCTCTTACCTTTCCCCTTGTTGTTGGTTGGTGCTTTCTAGGTTGGGGCCTTGCCTTTGGTCAGGCCCGTCAAAGCATCAGCCAGGGCAAGAGGAACAGGATCTGCAACAGATGAAGTAGTCCCAGATGGAGGGTCCCACCCTGGGATGATGCATCATCATCAGAACTGGAAGCTGCAGCAGCAAACAGGGCACCCTTCCTCCTCCTTCGCCCCTTTGAGGAGGGTCCCTTCCTTCAGAAGGTGCTTCCTGAACATGGAGTTTGGACTCCAAGTCCAGGGCTGCTCTGCCAAAGGATCGCCAGTCCTTGTGGCCCTGAGAGAATAAAGCAAGCTGGTATTGCTCAGGTGCCGCCCTTAGGAAATGAATGAGCAGATCCTGCTCACTCATCTCCAACCCAGGAGTCGATGTCAGACTCTCAAAGGTGGAGTACAGTTTGGACAAGGAACCATCAAACTTCCTTTGACCCAGACACATAATTTTGTCAGTTGCTTTCCTGGCCTGCTCTTTGTCTGCAAACCGGTCTTGCAGTGCCTGCAGAAAACCAGCCACCCCCAACCTCTGCGCCCAATCAGACATTTCCATACCTTGCTTGCCAGAGGTAGAGGTGGAGCATTTCAGTGCAATCCTCTCCAGGCAAGCAAGGATGGCACTCACCTTCACATCCTCTTCACACTTGAATCCGCTCAGGTAGGTTCGCTGTGCAGTTACCCAGTCTCCAACATCCACCTTAGGGTCCTCTCCAGAGAATATAGGTGGAGGAGTTAGCTTGTGCTGCTGCATGTCAAAAGGAGGGATGTGAGGCGGCTGTTGACTCGGGTGTAGAGGGAGGAGATGTATTTTTGGATTGTGGGGGTGATGAAGGTTTCCCTCGAGAAGGCCCAGGAGACGGAGGAACGGGCAGAGTGGTTGGGATCTTTAAATAAGTAAATATCTGATCCAGTTTGGAGGAGATGTCATCCAACTTTTTGGAGAAAGTTGAGTGACTGCTTTCCAGACTGGTAATCCTCTCGTCCCAGTTAGTAAAATGAAAACGGTGAATATCATTCTGTAACATGACGAACTCAGCTATATCCTTATTGTACTGACGGACACTTCCATCTTTCCAACATCTGCAATGAGGAGTTTTCTCGTGGCTTCCTTTTGATCAGCCTCTTCTTTCCTCTTAGGCTCAACCTTTAGAGCCTCAACTGCCTTGGCCTGTTGGCGGAGTTTCTCCTCCTAGGCCCGCAGTTCAGCCTCTAAAGGGTCGAGCGGAATTTGAGGCTTCACATTAGAAGCCTCTCCCTTCTCAGCCTCTGCCATCACCACGATTCAGATAAAATAAAAATACACAATAAACAGAAGACAAACAAGAGGTAGCAGTAATTGAGTTTTCTCTACTGTACTCGCTCAATTGCTGCCACCTGACTGGAGAGAGAAAGTGGATTAGTTCGAGCAAGTGAGTGCTCAGTCTCTGCAGACCGCTTGAGGGTTGGGGTCAGTTTAGAGTAAAGTCAGCAAAAATCCATTTCACGATTTTCCCATCACTGCACTGAACCAACAATTGCATGCAATAATGACAAATCTGGCATCAATAACTTGCAGGGTGCAGTCCTGGACTCATTAGTCTTGATTAGTAATTAGACATAGTGACTAATCAGTGTCTGAGAGTAGACGACTGATGACCAAGATGTAGCGATTTACAGGGTACCCTATTTTTAGACTTACCCTATGGACTTCACCACTGATTGACCCTATATGCCATACCCAGGGTATGGCAAATTACAGTTTTCACTGTAACTGATTCAGAACATCAAATCTGAATGTGCGATTTCAGACAATCACTGTATATTGAATTGCGATTTACTAGGGACTACATAATTGAATTCTGACGGATGAAATTGAAGTTATGACTGACCCTAGTCTAGCCAAGCTTCAGCTATGTCAACGCAAAATTCAAATTTTCATTATCACTGACAACAATACCCTGAACACATCAATTCATTACACAGTATGAATCGCAATACTGTAAATCAGTCACAAATGAGATTAAAGTCAGAAAGGAGGTCAAACAGGGTTAGTAGAAGTCAAAGAAGATAGGTAGGGGAAATGGGCTATGGCTGTCCCACAATCTGAATTCCGATTTTCAACTGTCAACCCATTGACAAACCATATTTCGCTAATATAAAAATAGCCCCAGAATAGCCACACTGAGTAGAGTAAAGAACACACTTACTTCAGGATCAATTGTGAAGAAGATGGGTGAAACTCTGGCTATGGCTGACTGGTCAACCCCATCTCGCCAGTGTAATCTTTGGATATTTCCCAGTGTTCCCACGTACCAAACTTCCTGAAACTTGGTGATCCACCAAGGCGCTTCACCCCCAACTGACACATTCACTGAATTTGAACTCCCAGGTGCAGATATCTGACAAACTCAGTACACATCACCCTCTCAGTACACATCACCCTGTACTGCACTGCTTGGAAATTGGGGATCCTTACCCAATTCCAAAATCACAACCTCCTGTGATCACCATTTTGTCAATCGCCAGTCTCCAAATGAGTCGCCAGGCTAAAAATAGCCTCTCATAGCCTCATAGGCCTCTCAGACACAATCGCCAACCACTCCTGCTTCACCCTAGACAGGAGTGAGTCACCCTCTGTCCAATTCTCCTCGCCACACACTCACTACCACCACCCTTACTGACAACAACCCTGAAGATGATGAATCGCCATGAAACTCAACTCCAGTATCTCGCCAGGTGATGATGATTGCTCCAACTCATCAATCGCTCCAGAGTCCGGATCCAATCTCTCTGATACAAACTGTTATGATTCTGGTTGTCGGTTGTCTGAAGACCAACACTCACTCACATAGACTCCCAGGTATGCCCATACATACACAGAAGCAAGGGGAGAGGATAGGAGTATCACACCGCACTGGGAGAGATAAACACAGCGGAAGACATGATCATGCGATATGACAGGATACACTGAAAGTGCAATTCACTCCACTCAATCCTCACAACCAGTCATAAAGGAAAGCCGAGTAGATCACATCCAAGAAACAATGAAACGATGATAGTTTGGACACAGTATCAACACTGTTTATTAAACTCAGAGTCTCAAATTGTCAGAATAACCCCAGTACCATGGTTCGCTGCTTAGAAATGAGCAGAGCTTCACTCCCCAACCCTGATGAACCGCTATCACCATCCCTCGGTCCCTGAAACATCAAGCGCCACCCATATACAGCCTCCAAAGGGAAGCGCCACCCTGAAACAGGCCTCTAAGGCCAAGCGCCACTCAGAGGATGAAGAAGAAGACCAGTGCGAAGTGGCGGAAGACTTCCCGGGTGGAAGTCTGCAGCAGCGCCACCACTCCTGACAAGATGACCTTTGAGGAAGAGGCTGCAGCTATGGCTGCAGCGCCACAACCTTGTAACCCTACTCCGGAGGAGGGTCCAGCAGGGCACCACCTTCTCTCGCCTCCAGCAGACCAAGAGTAGCCCAAACCTCTGTACAGCCCCGCGTGCTGACGGAGTAGAGCACAGGTCCCAGCTATGGCCGGCGCTCCGAACGTCTGGCTATGTCCTTCTCCCTCCACGCTGAGCCGTCACCACTTCCGGTTCAAGCGTAGCACAACCCCGATGTACTCGGTACCAACTGCCAAAAGCCCTGAACCGATGTGCCTAACCTATCTACAGTCTACTCTAGCCTAGACTCGACCTAGACCGGACTGACTGACCGACCGGTACCGATTCTGTTTCGGCCTCTAGGGCCTCTCCCAACCCGGCTATAGGCTATAGGACCGTCTATCAGCTTAGGCCCTTAGGGCCTGTCTGTCCTAGGGTAGCCCGGGTCTGCTATTGGAAGTTAGGGTAGCTGTAGGAAATTCAGTTAGTACGGGCCTGTATTTTCCCAAATTTACCGATATGTCCCTGACGAATTTTCCTTAAAGGCAGGTTTCTCGGTTAGCCCTCAGCCAAACAAAATAACGAATCTAATCTACAGATAGTACAGCCTCTACAAGAGAGAGCCTACAGACGACCAGAAACCAGCAAGTCATTGCACACATCTGTCCACGATCTGATTCGGACACGTGCCACTCGGTTTCATCTTTGCCCTAAGTCTTCCGGTAAATGCTCCAAGATGCACGCCTAGCAATACAGCTGCTCAAATGTTTCATATTGAACAGCAAATGCCAAGCAGATGGACATTGAATACTGTATTCATATGTTATAGCCCTCTACTCTTGGCTTTCGTTTGCAAAATTTTGTGTTTTCTTTGCGGGCGGAGCCGCAACAGGTAAGCTAGTACAGCTATAATTAGTAATTACTGTACGTTCTATTTGGGGGAAGATTGTACGGTCGTCGATGGCTCGATATGTTCACGTTGATCTCGTTATGGAGCATCGGAACATGCCAGTGTGCCTAACCACCCAGGAAGAGGTTAGCCATTGGTGCCCAAGTTGCAGGGATGGGAGATGAATTTTCTGTTGTCATTTAATATCTGATCCGATTGAAGATCGGTAATTCATGAGAGAGGAGCGATGCTGGCTGAGGCAAGGGGATCAACCCTTCTGGTGCGATGTCAGCGCCCTACAGCTGTGTTGCTGGTCTTTGTCCTCAGCCCAGCTATGGCTGCCACTGGGTACATGCAAGGTACACCCCAGGGACCTCCCCCTCTAGCGCCACTTCAGCACCCTACAGCTATGATGCTGCTCTTCTTCCTTAGCTAGCTATGGCTGCCGCTGGCTAGATGCAAAAAGGTACTGCCCTCACCTGCGGTGTGGCGCTGACATAGCGCCCTTGCCGGCTGCCAGCATCTTGCGTCCTAATGTTCTTTGGCCTGCGGCGGCCTTTCCTTATATACTACTGTCGTCACGAGCATGGACCGCCGGTTCATATAGCTGTATTTGGGGCAACTCTCAGTCCAGATGCAGCGATAATTACCGGACGTCCTGTTCGGGTGAAGACGTCAGGGCTGGGTCCAGTTTGGCCGGTAGGCACTGGAGTCCCCAAGTTTCTGCCGAGGCCTACTGGATCTCAGGCAGTGCTATCGGGTCCCTATTTGGGCCTGACCGGGCCTGCACTCCTGGCTTATTGTTTGCAGAGTATTACCGATTTTGTTCCCCTCCCCCCGCGCCCCCCCCCAAAAAAAAACTCTATTTTTGTTTGCATGGTACACGGAAATATCTATCACACGTCTGTCCATAAGCGGTTAACAGGGACCCCCACTTTTCAGCCCTGGTTAACCCCCTCAACCCTAGTTTTTTCTGCTTTTTTTCTTTTGCCCTGTTTTATTTTTCTGTTTTATAGGTTTAAAATTTTGAAAGTTTTTTTTTCAATTTTTTTTTGTAAGTAGTTAGTATGACCTCCACTCTATGAATTGGTGGCAAGTTTGGTTAAAATGACCCTCGGGTTTTGTGATAAATGGCCTGACAAGTGGTCTGAAAATTGAGGCCTCCGTTAACCGTCTCTCTTTTTTGAATAGGCGACGGTCCCAGGCAATTCAGAATTATTTTTTGCTCTGAATCTGATTACATCTGGATTTGAATTTGGGCCTGTACTTCAACAGGTCATGAGAGTGTACCAACCGAGCTAGGCCCGTTGGTGCATTCGACTATTCCAGGTCTCTCTCTCTCCTTCTCTCTATTTGTTTGTCTCTTGGCGACCGATATCTTTTTTTTTTTTTTTTCCCCTTTTTCTGGAATGTTTCAACCTGTGCGCCCATTCCATTACAGGATCATTTGACCATTCCATGTCTTTTTGTTTTCTTCTCTCTCTCTCTTTTTTTTTCCCTTGGCGACCATTCCAACTTCTAAGCGCGCCTTCCTTTTCTAGAATGTTTCAATCTGTGCGGCCATTCCAGTTTCCATTGCAGGAATATCCGTCCATTCCACTTTCTCTCTCTCTCTTTCTCTTCCCGCCCCCCCCCCCTTCTTGGTGATCATTGGCCGTCTCATTCTGACCGTTATCGGACTTTTCTTTCAGTCTGCTTGTTCTTGTTAAACCACCAGTACTTGGTCCAGCTATTTGTTTCCGTTCTGGTCCACATTAACGCAGAGCGTTTTTTGGGGCTCAGGTCCAGAGGAAAATGGCTGGCAGCACCACCCGAAAAAAGCACCGGTTTGTTGTTTTTTTTTGGGGTGCACAGCACGTTTCCAGCATCAGAGAAAAGTCCCTCGGAAGTAGTGGTGGTTTAAGGCTTTTGTCTGGCGGTTGCTGTGCCGATTTGTGCGTCTGAAATGGACTAGGTTCGTTGAATTTGGGAACATCAAGTATTCCTACTCCATGTGCTCTAAAAGAAAAAATGTTGGTACTCTACCGGTTCCATGTATGATTTCTGATTTCTGTTTTCCTAATTGAAAAATTCCTCCAAGGTTTTGGAGTTGAAGGCAGGGGGTAGTGGAGCTGTGATGGTGGGAGATGACGCACTCTGCGGCGAAGGTGCTAGCCTGTAGGGTTGAATAGGGTACAGCAGCAGTGAAGATGGTGGCTTCACCGTAGTAAGACTTGCCGGAGTAGGGTTGAGAAGGTTCTGTTGGGGGATATTTGCAAGATAAATGATGGGGTATACGACTAGGGTGCTGGCTGGTAGTTTGATTGGCATTTGCCTTAGTCCAGTCCCGGTGGTTTGTGGATAGACGAGGCCAGAACGACGCTGGTCGGTGCTGGGGTTTGGTTGCGCTGCCCTGTAACTCAAGCGGTATGAGGGCATGAGACCTGGTAGAGAGATCTGGGGAGTTGTCGAGGGTGGAAGGCACTCTAGTGTCTTTTCGTGAGCTGGTGCGTAGGCGATGCTAGCCGGAGCCGGGGCAGGTCGCTTTGTCCTGTGGCCTAGCAGGTTGGGGGGTTTCTGGGGTGGGTCGTGCCACCCTGTAACCTAGCAGTTGGGGGCATGAGACCGGGTAGAGATTGGGCATCGGGATATAGGGGTGAGGCAGGTAGGGTTGGGTTGCCAAAAGGCTCTAAAGTAAGAAGTTCCTTCGTTCTGAATGCTCCTTTGATCCGAGCTACACATTTATCTTTTTTAGCCGAAGCCGGGCAGTCTTAAGAATGTTTTCGGACTCTGGGGATTCCTAGCAACTTTGTCTTAGGTGGCTTCGATGCTGTTATACTCAGTAACCTGCGGCTGTTCGATGCCAGAACGACGCTGGCCGGTGCTGGGGTGTTGCCCTGTAACCTGCTGATGCAGGAGCGTGAGGCCTGGTAGAGAGATCTGGGGGTGCTTTGGGGTGGGCATTCCACGTGACGACCAAGGGTTGCTGCTGGGACGATGCTGGTTGGAGCTGGGGTGAGTTGTGTTGCCCTGTAACCCAGCAGGATGTGGGGTCGTGAGGCCTGGAAGAGCTCGGCAGGGAGTAAAACAGTGTTGGAGAGCTTTGGAAGGGTTTGTTAGGGATTTCAAGGGTTTTGGAGCATTTGTAGGACCTATGCGGTCTATTCCCATCCTTTCCGTATTGCTCAGACGTTTTCTCAAGAGATCGAGGTGAGTGCGAGAAGGAGAAGGTGGGATATCACGCGTCCTACTAGTAAGGGGGCTAGCTGGTAGGATGGGAATAGGGTACAGCAGCAGGGGAGACGGTGGCTATGCTGCAGTAAGTCTTGCCGGAGTGGGGTACAGGGGATTGATTGGGGGTGTCTGAGTCATTTTCTGAATTGTGCATATGTTTTTGTTCCTTAGCCATATTTCCAAACTATCTGTTAAATTTTCATATGGGACGTTGGGATGGATTCCCAGCATTAAACCACCACTACCTTTCCCAGGCAAACTCAATGTCCATCTAGTAGCCTACTCCTGAAAACACGGGGCTTGGGGCAGGGTTGGAGGCCGACGAAAAAAAAAGAAAAAAAAAAAGAATAAAAAAAAGGAAAAAAAATTAAAGAAAACGAAGAGTCCCCACTCCAGGGCCGTCGGGAAAGGCCCTCACGAGGGTGGAAGTTGTACCAGTGCTTGGACGAATGTATCTGGCTACTATGTCGGAAAAGGGATTGCAGGTCGTTTTTCTTTTCTTTTTGTTTTCAAATCCTTGTAGTGCCCTGCCAGCCAGGCAGGGCGTGTTTCACGGGTGGCACGGAACTGTCTCACTGCTGTAGCATCATGTATCTGCCCTCAATCACAGGAAAAGGGATTCCTTCTTTTTTTTTCTTTCTTTTCTGTTTTTTCCCGTACACGCCCTCACTGAGGGCACAGTCGCACAAGTACTTGGACGAATGTATCTGGTGGTTATCAAGGCGTTCGGGAAGTCCTTTTTTTTTTTTTTTTTTTTYTTTTTCTTTTTTTTCCCCTTCTTCTTTCTTCGATGAAACTGCCCCGGCTCGGCCAAACTCGCAAAAACAGGTTCGGAGGTAGTGGTGTTTAACAAAAAAAACAAAAAAAAAAACAGTTCCATGTATGGGACATGGCGCGGCTCCATGTGTGGATGTTTTGCTGATGTGGGGATTGTTTTGTTGGGATGTGTCAGGACTTCACGCTGGAGCAGGACAAAATCACCCCTTTCGCTGGCTGGAAGGCTCATTATGCCCTCACCAAAGCGGTGATAGAGGCTAACGAAGCCTTCTACAACTATTTCCGAGCAAAGTCCGTCCGCGGAATGGCACGAATTTGGCTGGATGCTGATTACGTCAAGTGCATTCATAATGGGGGCCAACTTGTATCGGGGTGAGCTATGGCGCACCTAACTTTCCCGGATCTTTTGGCAACAAATCTACATTTTTTATGTGTATTGATACACCCGTCTTCACTCGAATATATCGTCTGGTCATTTTCGCTGCATTTTGCCCACATTCAGTCGAGATTCAGCACAGCATTAATGGCCCGGTGTAGCACCAGAGTGGCCCTGCTCCCCTTGCCCTGACTTGGCCACTCCTTGGGCTGGGCGGCCTCGGACAAATCCGACTGTTTTTTGTGCCGGCAAGCTAAAAAATGAACTTAAAAGTTAAAACCACCAGTCGGCAGCTCAGCCTTTCATCGCTACCCCCCCTGCCGGGCAACACAGAGCCTAGGAAAGGTTCGAATTGCTTGCGGGGAAGAGGCTGACGGTGCCAGGCAAATCGTGCTCCACAACGGTTTAGATTTCTTAGGGGCGCACCCAATGGTGGTTTCAACTCAAGTACGAGCCCCCCTCCTCCGGAACGTGAGGCCGTATACAAGGGGGTGCCAGGCGAATCGTTCTCCACAACGGTTTAGATTTCCGAGGGGGGTACCCAATGGTGGTTTAAACTCAAGTATGAGCCCCCCTCCTCCGGAACGCGTGGCCGTATACAAGGGGGTGCCAGGCAAATCATTCTCCACAACGACTTAGATTTCTTAGGGGCGGACCCGATGGTGGTTTAAACTCTCAAGTACGAGGCCCCCCTTCCTCCGGAAAGTGAGGCCGTATTCAAGGGGGTCATGCATTCAATGTACGAGCCTTGCGGGGTCTGGTTCTGTTTGTTTGGGCACAAAATAATAAGTTTTGACAATTATGGGTCTGCTGCACCGGTGGTTAGTGGGTTTATGGGGGATAAGTAGGGTTTAAACTTTGAAGGGTTAAAAGCGGCTTAAACCACCAGTACATCCGGAAAAGGAGATTGAGCCTCTCCTTAAAAAATAGGAGGCCGTGAACCGTTGATCACATTGTATCGATGGTCCATGGCCTCCAAATTTTTAAGAGAGGCTCAATCTGCTTTTTCGGATGTACTGGTGGTCTAAAAGATTTCCTCTCTTTTTTTTGTTTAAAGATCAAGAAATACAGCTGTCTTCTCCTCATATAGGGGACAAGCTGTATTTGCTAGCCTATTTTCTTCTCTCAAATCGTGTAACTACCTCATTCTTAACTACCTACCTACCCTTGTCTAGTAGTCCGACCAGAATCCCTACCTTAATCCAGCAACGCGAAGCAAGCTATTCCACTGGTTCAGGATGAGATTGGAGCTAGGAACCAGGGCTAGGGTCTAAGACTACCTTAAATTTACTGAAACCACCAGGACCTCGCCCTGCCTGCAAAAATCGTCGCGGCCGTTAGTGACTTTCGGGGGCCCACGGCCGTCGAGATTTCGCATCGACGGTCCTCGGCACGGCGCGGGCCTCTGAAAGTTGCGGTGAGGGGTTCCGCGGCCGATATATGGCCAAGGTACTGGTGGTTTAACCAGAACTAAGCTATCCTGAGGTTATGGGTCTACGCCTACCTGTCTCTGCTCTGCCCGGGGGGGGGGCAGCATAACCCAACCTCCTAACACCCGGCGTGGGCTGGTACAGACAATCAGCCAGGAGGCCCAAGCCAACAATCTCCGCTGGTGAACCCGAAGGACAATGTTGGGTATCGAACCCACGACCTCCTGACTGCCACTTACATGCCCAACCAACTGAGCTAGCCCGCTTAATTTCCTCTCTAATTTGAATTCAGTAACGAATTTTTTTGGCTGGCGCCGCCAGCCATTGTGGTCAGGTAGGCCTGAGCCCCAAAAAGTTCAGAGTCGGTGACTCACAAAATTCTGCAAGGCTGGGGCAGCATACTGGTAGTTTCAAGAGAGGAGGAGAGATTTTGCTCGTTTTGTGGTTCGATGCACCACGGATCAGATATTAAACTGATCAGAAGAGATGCTACACGATCTATTTTTATTTTTTTTAGCCAAAAAGCCAAGAAAGGCATAGGAGGAGAGAGTTTTTTTTTTTTTTTTTTTTTTTTTTTTTTGGGGGGGGGTTTTT
>BFEA01000683.1:520837-536605 GCA_003427395.1 Chara braunii | reverse complement strand
CCCCCCCCCCCTGCCCCTCCCCCCCTCCTTCTGGCTCCTGCTGCTTCCCCCTCCTGCTCCCCGTCCTGCCTCCCCCTCCTACTTCCTCATCGTCCTGCTTTCCCCCTTACGACCCCCCTCCTTTCTCCTCTCCCCGTCACCCGCTTCCCCCCCGGATGGCAAGAAGAAAGTTCCCTGTTTGTTCCCTATTGATGACTGAAAGCATTTTGTTTATTTATACAAAATTTCAAATTTGCCCTGTTGCCAATCTACGTGTATGATGCATGGGTGCACCGGTGAGCTGGGCTAAATAGATTGATCTACCGTCTTCACCCAAATAGAACGGCCTGTCATTATGGCTGCATCTAGACTGAAAGTTGCCCCAAATACGGCTATAGTGACCGGGCGTTCTATTGAGGTGAAGACGCTAGTGCCATAGTCCCTCTTATGAATTGCCCTGAAGTAAGTGACGCTGTCTTTAACGTGCACAGAAAAGTACGTGCCCCCTTGTGGACATCTATCCCAAAAAAAAAAGAAAAATCCAACTGAGGGTGTACTCACACTAGCAGTATTTCAAATGTATCTGACCGCATTCCTGGCCATACCTGGATGTATCTGGCAGAAATTCCGTCCAAAAATACATTAAAAGTCGTAGTGTGAGTATGCTGTGATACAGACCAAGATTTATTTGCATGGCCTCTGCGCAAAGATGAGACACAACAAATCGAAAAATGGAAATCAAAGAGAAAGTATACTCTAGGTTATGCGCGTGGCCCCGGTCCCCGGACCACTTGCCCAGCCAGGCCGAAAATGAATAAAAAGTTAAAAACTTAAAACTTAATAAAAAGATTATAAGTTTTTTCTTTTTTTCTTTTTTTTTTTGGCTATCAGACTCGCTTTCATTCACAGTTCACATGCATGCATATGGGTTGTGCAGCAAACTGGCGTCGAGCGCCCACTCAGAACTTAGAGGTATAGTAACCAAGAACGCAGCTCAGATACAAGTTCACTTCAAATGACTATGGTGGCACATCGCCTGTACAACACTCTGTTCGTCTTTTCCTCAACACTGCTGTTCGCACACAGGATCACCCTGGATATCCCACACGCAACACACTGTACACTTGCACACTTGCACATGCTACTCTCTCTCCTATCAGGTAGGGCGGCTATGGCCGCTGCTACCCTATCGCTATGGCTAAGCTTTCTTCTCGCCCACTTCGTCTTCGGGCTCACTGCAGACCACCTCGCACAAGTCGCTGTGGCAGCGCTTCCTCATGGCTTACGCAGGAATGAATGAATGGCTGGGTGCTGCCTCTTGATTTATACTTCTGTAACTCGTTGGTCTGCCCCTCTCCACCAGGCCTATGGTGCACACAGTCCCTCATGGTACTTGCTTGACTGGACTGGGACTGCTGGACCGGTACCGCTGACTGCATGGGTTTGCACTGCCAACTCAATGCAGTCGCACTGCTGACGTAATGCAGCTGGGCTCACCACTTGCCCCCATGCCTCTGACTAGGCAGCTTCGAAAGGCCACTTCCGGACCTTCCGGAAGTCTGTGGACTTGGCCTTTCGAGTACTGTAGCAGCTACGACCTTGACCTTTCAGGACTGTAGCAGCTACGACCTTGACCTTTCAGGATTCCTACAGCTACGACCTCTACAGGGCTGTGACTCCTACTTTACAGATCTACAGATCGAACCTGTACCATTACGCAGACCTACGACAGACAACAACAACTCTCAAAACACAGGTCACGGGTTCAAACACTCGGGGTCGACGCAGATACTGTACACAGGTAAAGTGAGGACTAGGGATCGAGCCCTGGGACCTGCATCCGCTACTGGTAACAGGTACATCTTCACCTACAATGCCGTCAATGGGGTACCTTCCGTCCATGTCTGGGGGGATCATGGATCTTCTGGATGGAAACCGTTGACTTGTGACACAGGGCAACAACTTTGACGCATGAAACATGGGGTAGGTCTGTGTAGGACGGCCCATCCTCTCCGCCCTTAACTTCTGGAACTGACCACTGTCCTCTATACGCGGGCAATAGCTTTTGCGAGATGTTCTACTCAGGCGCAAACTCTTTAGACTTTACCCAAACTAAGTCGCCTACTTGAAACTGCAACGGGCGACGGTGCTTATGGGCTTGTTCTATCATTCTATGTTGGGCCTTCCTGAGGTTCTCTACAACGGTAGCTAACTCTTTCTCGTGCTGTAACATAAACTCCCTAGTACCGGGCGGTAGCCTTTGAATCTGATCCCGGTTAAGTCCTTCGAACGGTCTGCGTGGTCTGAAAGACTTACGTAGCTCGTTGGGAGTGCGACATGTGGCTAAGTGCGTACTGTTGTTATAAGCACTGGCTACCTTTAGGAGCATCTCATCCCAGTTAACTTGATCAGGTCTAATGTACATCCTCAGAACTTGCCGCAAGACCTTATTCATTTGTTCAGTCTGACCGCTAGTCTTTGGATGACGGCCAGATGACATCAGCAACTTGGAGCCATAGACTCTCATCAACTCCTGCCAGTTCTGACTAGTGAACCGGGTGTCTCTATCACCAACTATAGACAGTGGAATCTCGTGTTCACTGACCCAATGATCAAAGAACTTCTGGATAACTAATTATGTGCGTGCCTCTGAGGGCAAAGGAACAAAAACAGCATCCTTACTGAACCTATCAATTGTTACCATGACTTGGCTCTTGCCGTGCCTACTCTTGACATAGGTGTCCATAAAGTCAATGGACACTAAATCTCCTGGCTGATCAGGAATAGGCAAGGGCCTGAGGAAACCTAGAGGGGCACGAGTAGAGGTCTTATTTCTCTGGCAGACCTTGCAGCTGCGAACATACTCTATGCAGTCGGCCTTCATCCCAGGTCATATGTACGCGCACATGAGGTTAGCTAGAGTCTTTTGCCAACCAAAATGTCCCTCAGTATCGTTGCATTCCCCTAGGATCAAACTACGGATCTCTTCACTGTTAGGAACGCACAATCGGTCAACTACGTTAGTCTTCGCGAACAGCAGCCCATCAGTAGTGCGGTAGTCTGGTTCAAACTTTGGGGCCTCCTTTACTCTCTTGAGGAGGTCACCATAGATAGGGTCTTGCGCATACGCCTCTCTAACTTTCTGCTGCAGGTCTCTCCTTGTATCCAGATAATGAACTATTGCTCCGAAGTAGTTAGTTGTCCTACTCAGAGCGTCCGCAGCTACATTATACTTCCCTTTGACTGGCTTAAGCTCAAAGTCGTATTGGTCTAACTCTGCAGCCCACCTAGTAAGCTTAGGTGTCATCTTGGCCTGCGTCTTCAGCCACCTTAATGTCTCGTGGTCTGAGTAGATTTTGAAGTGTCTCCCAAGCAAGTAGTGCTTCCAATGTTCTAATGCTTGCTTGAGAGCGTAGAGTTCCCTCTCGTAGGTAGATGTCGGCATCCTAGCAGACATGAACTCTACGAGTCTATATCCGTTGTCATCGTACGAGTCTATATCCGTTGTCATCGTCTTGCTGTAATACAAGATTTGAACCATACTGGCTCGCGTCAGTGGTGACGACGAAAGGTAAGGACGGATCGACTACCTTACGCACCGGGTATTCTATCAACGCCTGCTTCAACTTCTTCATAGCAAACGCGCAGTCCTTGTCCCATCTCCAGATCATTTTTTTCTTCAACAACCTGCGAAGGGGTGCAATGATGGTGGAGAAGTTTCTCACAAACTTCCTATAATAATTAGCTAGGCCTAAGAACGACCACAACTCTGTCAACGTGCAGGGTGTAGGTCAATCTCTAATCGCTGCGATCTTGCTATCTTCTGGTTTGATGCCGTCTCCGTTTAAGACATGGCCTAAATACAAAACTTAGGTCTTTGCCCATTCACACTTCTTTGCATTGATCTTGAAATTAGCTTCTCTCAGCTTCTCCAAGACCTGTCTTAGATGACCCTCATGCTCCTTGAGGGTCCTATTGAACACTAGAATGTCATCTAAGTAGACTACTGCAAACTTGTGTCACCACGGCCTGAACAAGTCATTCATACAACGCTGAAAAGTTGCTAGCGCGTTGGTTAGTCCAAAGGGCATAACTATAAACTCGTATAGTCAAGAACGTGGTCTTATATACTGATCATCAGGATGAACCTCTATCTTATGATACCCGGACTTCAAGTCTATTTTTGAAAAATACTTGCAGCCCTGCACCCGATCTAAAAGATCATCGATATGAAGCAATGGCTCCGCGTTCTTCACGGTAATAACATTGAGATCCCTATAGTCAATGCACATTCTAAGCTCTCCCTCCTTCTTTGGGACAAATAGAACAGGTGCTCCAAATGGAGACGAAATGGGCCTAATCCAACCCTTCTGTAGAAATTCATCTAACTGCATGCGCAACTTCTCCAATTCCTGCGGGGACAGCCTATACACTGCTCCTTTAGGAGTCTTGCTGCCAGGTTCGATCTCAATGCAATGCTGGATGGGCCGCGGGACTACCCTTGTAGGCGGCTTAGCTAGATCAGTGTACTCTTCCAGCAGCTTGGCAATGACGGGATCTATGGGCTTTTCTTCCTTAGGCTCAGTAACTGGCCTAACGTAGACTACAAAAACCTGTTTTTCTAGCTGCTCCTTCTTCACTAACCTCGCGAACGTAGGAGCGCTAAGGTAGCAATGTGCCAGGGAGTTGTTTACTCCTGACACATGAAACAAACGGGCAGTCTTGACCCCGCCCGACGGGCTAGGGAGCCTACACTCGTGCTCTCTCAGATGGAGTGTGGCCCCGGTTGCCTCTCCCCAATCCATACCTAAGACTATATCGAAATCATCTTTCTCTAGGCGAAAGTACGTCTGGACTCCCTCTACGTAATCCTCTACTCGCATGGTGCGATTGTCTGTGAGGATACTCATTATAAGGTTTGTTAAACTTCTGGATTTTTAGCCCTATCTTCAACTTCTGCAGCGCCTTTCTACTAATATAGAAGTGTGTGGCCCCACTATCTACTAGGGCCCCTACTCTACCTCTGAAAATCTCTACGTCTACTAAAACTAGTTGTTCCCTATTCTCCTTCTTCATCTTGGCCCAGACGGGCATTCTCTCCTTTAACTCATCGGCCACGCCTGTGAGGGAAGTGCCTAGAGAGACTCTGACACAAGCAGTCTCTGGACAACTATCTAGGCACAGGCCTGCAACCTCTGCCATCGACATATGTGGTGTGGGAGTTTCTTGCCGGCCTGCGCTCGCTTTCCCACATGGCCTTGTGGAAGGGGCAGTTGCTACCCCTATCGACGGCTGCCTTTTGACCTCTGGGCAGCCGAACGAGCCTCTCTATACTTTGGATAATATTTGATGATGTGGCCAGGGTCACCGCAATATATGCACTGCCCCTGATCCACACGTTGTTGCCATAAGCGTTGGTCAGGCCCAAGTCTTCTCAAGGCCGGCCTTGTGGTAGCCCTGGGTGCCAACCGCCTCTTCACGAGGGTGCCCTGTTTTCCCTATTCGGTGACCTATTCCCTCTATTAGGCGACCCATTCCCCGAACGGTTTTGCGGGGGACCTTGACCCCTTCCTCCCACTTGGCAGTTTCCTCCTCTACCGCCAACCCCTTGATCGCTCTGCGAACGGCCCCTTGAGGCCCCGCCCCCTTGGCCTTGGCCTCTACCTCCTCCTTGCGGCCTCCCTCCAGCCGCGACAGTAGAGTAGGTCCTCCTCTAACTAACGCTATTGTCCTCTTCCTCAAACCCCCACTCAATCTGCTCGTAGGGGACTTCGTCTACACCACCCTCATCTAAAGTAAGGATCAAACGATCCTTGGTCTTGACTTGTCCCGAGATGGTGCGACCTTTTCACTTTTTGCCCTTGTCTAGGTCCTTATGCGAAAAAGTGGAAATTGATATGGACCGCACTTCAAAGGCTACCACTTCCCTGCTCAAAGCGTCATAGGTCATGGTAGGCTGCTGACTCTTCTCGAAGAAATGTCTGCGCAGCTGTTCGGACATTGCACGATAGAAGAGGTTGACCACTTGGGTCTCAGTGGCCCCATGGTCCGGGACGACGACGAGCTCATCGATCACACCCTTGAGTGCTCTAACACTCTTCCACTAACGATGGTTTGCAATCTATCGGAGGCTTTGACATTGCGTGAGACAACCGCGAATCGTTCACGCAATAATTTAAGGAAGTCAATGAGGGGAGTGAACGCGGAATAAGCGGCTAAATCATCACTACAGGTGGCGGCACGACACAAGGAACGGGTGAAGCTCGCTGCTTCGTCTCGGAGGGCAAGGACATGCTCGTCCGGGAAGACCTTCTGCAGATGTACGTAGGTTTTGACAATGGCTTCCCAATTTTCAAAATTCTCTTATTTCTGTCCACTATAGGAGTCGGGTAACTTTACCTTGACAGGCTCCCTTCGGGGACGTGCTACCTCCTCCTTGGGAGCAGCCAGTCTGACACCTTCTATGGCACCCGTGCAATAACGCTTTGTGCCCTCTAGGCGGGTCTTCACCTCTGAGCCCACTTGCGTCGCTAATTCCCTTGCAAAGTCCCTGAGTCCCAGACGTATAGAGCAGAAGGCAATGTTCTGACCTCTACCAAACAGTTATTGTTTTTCCTGGACCTGGGTCAGGCGCTCTATGTTTCTCGCCATGATCTCCATCTTCCCCAGTAGGTCTACCTGCGTCGCCATCTGCGCTCCTTGCTTCTTAACCTCCTCCAATTCTTTCGCCGCTTAGCTCGCCGCCTCCATTCTCCTTTTCTTCTCCCTCGTCAGTTCAAACTTCCACTCCATCCTCTTCTCATCTTCTATAGCCTGCCGCTTGAATGGGTCTTCTTCTGCATCCCACTCTCTCATGGCCGCCTCTTGTTTTTCCCTGGGCACATACATTCGTGCCTCCTCTTCTTCTCCCAGGGATAAACCAGCAACCCACTTCGTAATCTTCTTCTCCATCTGATCTTCCTTTGTTCCGTTGGATTCTCCTCTTCCTCCTGTCCTTCGCCTTTCCAGTGGCAGTTCTTCCTCCTCTTCTACTGCCTTGAGCTTCTCTTCTTTTTCTTTCTTTAACTTTTCTTTTCCTCTGGCCATCTTGTCCTCAATCTTCTTCAACTTCGCTGCCTGTTCTTCTATCAAGGTCTTCTTCTTGGCCTCCTCTCTTCTCTCTTTCAGGATGGCGGCGGCCTTCGCATCCTGCTCTGCTGTATAAGGGGAGGTGCTCGTTCCTGTACGCGTGTCTACCATGGTGACAGACGCACAACCAAGTGACGGTTTCGCTCCTCACCACTTAGATGTCCCCCCTGACTGATTTACGTAAGACTGACTCAGTCTATGAACCACAAGATCCGTATAGAACCCTGTCAACGATGGTCTCTAGCTTGAACTTTAATACTACAGCTGTCACTACAGGATCTGTTGCTAACCAGGAGGCATTTAAAGAGATCCCCCGTAACTCCTCAGGAATTCTTTAACGTCGCAAACAGGACGATGCGGTCAGCAGATCCTCTCAAGACCTAGACAGCCCGTTGTGCAGCCCACAACTCGGATTTTGGGCCTACCGTGCCATACCGAGCAGCCCGCCGGTCAATATCGGTCCTTGGGAGGGTTCGTGTCCTCCGGGACAGTCGAGTCGTCAAACACAGTCTTTAGCCCTACTCAGCCCGTGTGGGTTTGGTCAACAAGGCCCTATCCTTCATAAACGGAGTCCTATCACCTGGACATAAGAAACTCAATGCAGAACGAAGAGACAGACAGACTCAGCAAGTACCATAGGGTGAGTGCACATCCATAGGGCGAGGTGATAGGCTAAGGGCTTGGCGAGATTATACCAACTCCAGCTTGGTCAAAATCGTGGTCAACGCCTCGGTCAACGTTTGGTCAACGCGGTCACACCCTGGTCAACGCTCCGATCAACCCTCTGGCCAACGCCCAGTCAACCTCTGGGTGGCAACCACAGAGACCCCGCAGCGGATTGGTTTGATACACATGGTTTTCCCCCAAATGGTCTTTGATTGAATACTACGCTATCACCAAAACAAACACCCTCCAAGGGAGTAGGGCGCACCTCGAATGGAGAGACAAAACATCAGTGTATCGGGTGAGAGTTATCGAAGAGAAGGGACAGAGGGTGGCGTTCCAGCCAGGCAAACCAATCCAGGACTTGGCTCTGGAGCCGGTGGAATGGACTTCGCAAACCCCCCAAAAAAGGGGCGCCCCCAAGACAAGTCACATTAGTCTGCACCTACTAAGCACTCGCAAACCCAGTACTTGTGCTTTCTCTTTTCTCTTTGCACTTTTTTTTTGAAGAACTTGAGTTTTATCAATTAGAACTTTTTATAAGGCCATACTCAAACTACACGCTTTACACCTATTTCCGAGTACCTTTGGGACGGTTGCACGTCACCCCCAGTTGCACCCCGAACCGCTCACTCCACCCCTCAAGTGCCAGCAGCATGCTGAGCTGCCACTGGATACGAATTGGTGGGCACCGCCATAGGTGCCCAAAATTGGCATCATGTTGAACATGATGAGTCGTGGAAACGACAAATACGGTTGAGTACCGACAGCGAGGATCTCGGATCCGGGGGTGGGGCGGAACGTGGGCCGGACGTACAAACCAAAGGAGATAGAGATGACAGTCCATGACTGTACACCACAAACATCGTCGGATTTGGGTCACAGGACATAGAGAAAAGCTCAGGGGGTAGAGAGGTGGGGGAGGGCGACGGGGAGAAAGGAGGGAGGAGGCGAAGAGGTGGGGGAACAGGGCGACGGGGAGAAAGGAGAGAGGAGTGCGACGGCCTACGGCGGAGTGACGTGGAACGGGGGTGGGAACACGCCACGAAAGCGCTGATCACAGGACGCACAGGTGGAGAGGAGCGTAACAGTTACGCTACCCTGGGAGCACACAAGAGAGAAAGGTATAGGAACGTGGCCTACACCACAAACACTGTCGGATCCGGGTCACAGGACATTGAGTAAAGCTCAGGGGGTGGAGAGGTGGGGGAACAGGGCGACGGGGAGAAATGAGGGAGGAGG
The DNA here is from genome assembly GCA_003427395.1 of Chara braunii. Taxonomy (NCBI): domain Eukaryota; kingdom Viridiplantae; phylum Streptophyta; class Charophyceae; order Charales; family Characeae; genus Chara; species Chara braunii. The sequence goes on along the minus strand of BFEA01000683.1, from coordinate 527,593 downwards.
CGGAGAGGTGGGGTAACAGGGCGACGGGGAGAAAGGAGAGAGGAGGGTGACGGCCTACGGCGGAGTGACGTGGAACGGGGGTGGGAACGCCCTACGAAAGCGCTGATCACAGGACGCACAGGTGGAGAGGAGCGTAGCAATGACCCTACCCCGGGAGCACACAAGAGAGATAGGTATAGGAACGTGGCCTACACCACAAACACTGTCGGATCCGGGTCACAGGACATAGAGTAAAGCTCAGGGGGTGGAGAGGTGGGGGAACAGGGCGACGGGGAGAAAGGAGGGAGGAGGCGGAGAGGCGGGGGAACAGGGCGACGAGGAGAAAGGAGAGAGGAGGGCGACGGCCTACGGTGGAGTGACATGGAACGAGGGTGGGAACGTGCCACGAAAGCGCTGATCACAGGGCGCACAAGTGGAGAGGAGCATAACAGTGACGCTACCCGGGAGCACACAAGAGAGAAAGGTATAGGAACGTGGGCTACACCACAAACACCGTCGGATCCGGGTCACAGGACATAGAGTAAAGCTCAGGGGTTGGAGAGGTGGGGGAACAGGGCGACGGGGAGAAAGGAGGGAGGAGGCGGATAGGTGGGGGAACAGGACGAAGGGGAGAAAGGAGAGAGGAGGGCGACGACCTACGGCGGAGTGACGTGGAACGGGGGTGGGAACGCGCCACGAAAGCGCTGATTACAGGGCGCATAGGTGGAGAGGAGCGTAACAGTGAGGCTACCCCGGGAGCACACATGAGAGAAAGGTATAGGAAAGAGTCGAGGGTGGATAGGGTGGGGCTGGACAGGAAATGCGAAGGAAAGGCACGGGACGTGGAATAAAGGATAGGAGTAGAAGATACATCGGAAAGCGGAGAGCGGGAGCGGTGGGGCAAAAAGCAATTCAGAACGGGAGGTCAAGTAAAGTTGAGCACCGACAACTGATAACAAAGAGATAGGGGCGACAGTCCGAGACCGGGGAAAGGAGAGAGGTGGACGAACTGATAACAAAGAGGTAGGGGCGACAGTCCGAGACCGGGGAAACGAGAGAGGTGGATGACGGCTGGGGGTGGGGTGACGTGGAACGGGGGTGGAACGCGTCACGGAAGCATTGATCACAGGGCTCACAGGTGGGAGGAAGGGAGCGGGTGTGAGCCTGAGGATTGTCACAGTGATGCTAACCTGGGATCACACAAGAGAGAGAGAGGAATAGGAGTGAGTCGAGACGGACAGGGCGGGGCTGGGTGGAAAGTACGGAGGTAAGGAGAGAAGACGGGTGGGGGAGCAAGGGAAACACGACAGGGGGTGAAGGAACGCAACATCAGTTAGCATAAAAGGGACAGAAAACCGGGAGACGACTGTGAGTTGGGCGAGCTGCAAGAGCGATCACAAGTGCAGGCAGAACTCGACCAACCCCCGAAGCTCGCTGAATTGCTGACTGTCGGACAAAAGCGGTGGAAAAAAGCAAGCCACAGTTTAAAAAAATGAACACAAAAACAAGAAAACCACGTCCCGATAATCAACGAATAACACTTAGAATATTGTACAGAGAAAGCACTAACACAGCATCATGAGACCTACTAATAAGTTGCAACGAGCACACAAACGATTGGACTCTATGCTCTTCTACAGCGGAGCTATGAGGCAACTAGCGGACTAGCAGCTCCGCCTCAAACGCTGGGCCCATCAGAATAACCCCCCCAAAACACCGGCCCGGCGGCCCCCCCGCCCCCCCCACACACAATGAAAGATTTAAACAAGGAAATACAACACATGGGGGACACATGGATACTAAGGGAGGAGGAGAAACAAATGGAATGGCGAGGGCAAACATCACATAAGGGGAGGGCCCCCGACGACCAACCACAACTCACCTGGGCGGACAAACTCCGTAATCCACACCAGGGTCAAACTCTCACCATCCAACGGGGCCGGGGCAGCCCGCGGGCCGAAAATCTTGATATCCCTTTGGACGGACTGCCCCTGGCCCGGGCCTTTTTCTTGCCAAAATTCCTTCTCCCATCTGAAACACGAGTGATAACGCAAGGTGGCAAGCAAGTCATGATAAAGGCGTACCCCAAAAACGGGATTGTGTGCAGGGACGAGATCTATAGGAAACATGCTAACAACTGGGTGTTCCATGACGACGCTGTCTTCAAATCAGTCAATGATAAAGCTAAATGGATTGGCCATCGATTGGAAGTACTGAAAAAGAGTGCCGACTTGGCCCGCGACCAGTTCTTGATCCAACCGGTCTCCAACACCCTGTTTACAGTACTGTGCATGAACGAATCAGACAAGACCGAGATCGAGGGGTGGAAGCGTCTTCGTTGTGAAAGATCGGAGGTTCGGATCTACCTGTGGACGCCACAGCGAAGACTGGGGCCCGAAGAGAGGAGGGCACAACTGATGCAGGATTTTCACTGGGTAGAATTCCGTCATATCCCGGTCGAGATCCAAGCGGCTTTCGTGTACGATTTCGGATTGATGTACGACATTGTCGCATTCATAGATCCCCTCCCCTCCTTCGTGGCAAAGAGGGACGACTACTTAATGTTGGCACTGGACTTTCCCCAGGGCCAACCATTCTCCCTTGATGACGTGATCCCGTATCAGGTGGGGGGAAAAGAAAACATGATCCAAACCACACACAAACTGCGCTCGTGGTGCCATAAATGCAAGGTATACGGTCATCTGAGTACAGAGTACGCCTGCCCGCTGCATCCGCAAAAAAAGATCCGGGCGACGGGGATACCGATACGGGATCCGGTCAAGATAAGCCATTGGAGAACGGTAGTCCCGGGGCACGAAGGATGGGTTTCCATCGAGGACCGTGTGAAGGAGGGCACATCAACTGGGTGGAAATGGGAGAAAGCGGGTGAACCGGACTGGGCCTCGCGCCCCCCGAACACATGGACCCCCCCAACCCCAGTGGAAGAGAAGGTACAAGAAACCCCCCTGCAATGAAACATGGAAAACTCGGGCTGGAAAATAGTGGGGAAGAAAGGAGGAAAAGGGATGTGGGTTCAAAAACAATAGACAAAACCCGGTCCGTCGCAAGACGACAACAAGCGGCCCCAAACCACTCCGGGCCCTGCGACCGGACAGTATATTTCGGAAGATGAAGACTCAGACGGAACCAGGGCCCAAACGAAAAAACTCACTCATTCCGAGCAGACACAACAGCGCAAGACCGAGGTGGCAAAGGAAAACAACATGAAGGAAAAGGCATTAGCAACACAGGACACAGTCTTATCCTCAATCCCTCAGCAGTTGGGACAGGAGGAAATAGAGGGGCCAGCCGGAGGGGCAGACGGACGCAGGGGAGATGGAGGTGGAGCCGAGGCCACGAGAGGAGGACACTCTGCAGCAATGTATGGGGACAGCAGAAAGGAACTTTCAATGTGAAGGGATAGCAGAAAGGATCTTTCAAGACGAACAGACGATGGGGACAGCAGAAAGGAAGTTTCGAGACGAACAGACGATGGGGACAGCAGAAAGGAACTTTCAATGTACAGGGATAGCAGAAAGGATCTTTCAAGACGAACAGACGATGGACACTGACCCCTTCCATGCTGCTTTTGACTCAAAACCAATGGAAGAGGACCCCTTACCGGTTAACGTCAGCACGGCACCGGAGGGCTTAGACATGGAAAAACAGCCAGAAGGTGAGGAAGAAGGGGCGCCGCCACAACAGTTACCCACGGAACACAAACTGGTCGCCATTGCAGAATGGTTGATGGGAAATTTGAAAGCAAAGCACGGCCCCCTCACCGACAACTTCTGGGATAAAACATACTTGGAACTTTCCCGATGCTCGACACGAGCGCCTCCCTTAAGAACCTACTGGAACAGGGACTGCAACCCGGGGTAAGGTGGACGGAAGCATGGCACAGACTGGCGATAATAGTTTTGCAGGATGCCATCCACCACAAGGTGCAACAACAACAGACACAGAACGGGATGGAGACAGGGTTGAGACAATGAATGTACACGAACAAAGGACGCAGGACCCCTTGGAATCACAACACCCGGCTCTATCACCGGGCCCGCCCCCCCCAAACCCGGATGAGAATACGCCATTAGACCTGGTGCGGAAAAGAAAACTCGGACAACTGGTCAAGATGGGGCGGGATGTTGGGCCGCTGTCGCAGAACGCTATGTTGTTTATCCCAGTGCGGAAGAAAAATGAGAAATGGGAGGTGGGCTTGATCCCTGAAGAGAATGGCAAACGGGGGGCTGTCATGCTACAAGGTTGGTTGTCATTTTGGGCGGAGCCACAAAACAACCAATCAGATGCGGCGGCAGAAATTCTGCTAATGAAACAGGAATCCTACGTTGCGGAGTCTCTGCCGCAAGGGACACAGGCCATAGCCACGATCACAACCGGCCCCACAAAAATAGCACAGAGGGACGTCTATATACGATACGATCCAACCAAGGAGGTGGGCATGATATGGCACACCCGCGCCCAAATGTTAGACCTGCAAACGTCAAGATTGGACACAGCGATTCCTGGACTGAACAAGATATCCAGAGATGCCTATGTTCTCTCCTTACACAGGGCCAAGATTGGGACTGGGACCACCTCCCATGGTCCCGCTTGTGATAAAATAACTCAAGAGGTATTATGAATAATGCAAGCAAGATAGACCCTGTCACGGCAATGTATGGGAAAGATCGTATTTGGAACCAATGCAGGAGAGCGGCTGACCTGGACCTGCACTTCTGGAATGTGAATGGTCTGGCCTCCTGTAAACAAGAGAAGCAAAATGCAATCTGGGACTTGATGAAAGGAGTAGGGGGTCAAAATTGTCCGGTTATAGTCTATGTCCAGGAAACACACCTGATGGACACCCCAGAGCACAACCGGGCTCACAAGATAATCTAGCCATATCAAGCCTTCAGGGCCCATGCCCCGAAACCTGGAAGTGCTGGGGTGGCCATCTGGATCTCCCCGGAGTCTTGAGCAGACCCAGTCCACTGGGTGATGGACCAAGAGGAAGGTAGGTGGGTATCTATCCTGGTCCACTGGAAATCGAAATAGTATGCATAGTGTGCATCTACGCTCCCAATACAGTGAGCGACAGAATAATTTTCTTCGAAAATATCAAAGCGCAAATACCGCAAGGGGTCCCGGTGTCGAGCGCATCGGCCCTCGCGCGAAACGAAAGCCCTCCCGGTCGCGTCACGCAGGAGAAACTTAGGCTTTCAACCTTTCAGAGACAACTCGGGGACAACACGGTAACCCACGTCGACCCTTCGCCGCTGCGGCCGAGTGCGCCAGCTGTACATCCCGCGGTCCCCTAGGACAGGATAGGTTCTCGCGGGGCACAACTTGCCTTCCCTAAGGGGTTGTCACCACCCTTAGGGTTGTATCCCCGCCTAAGCAGTCCACTCCGAGACGTTAACAGGGTCGACCCCTAAGGCAACGACAACTCCTTAGGGAAGGCAAGTTGTGCCCCGCGAGAACCTATCATGTCGTAGGGGACCGCGGGATGTACAGCTGGCCCACTCGGCCGGAGCGGCGAAGGGTCGACGCGGGTTACCGTGTCGTCTCCGAGTTGTCTCTGAAAGGTTGAAAGCCTAAGGTTCTCCTCCGTGACGCGATCGGGAGGGCTCTCGTTTCGCGCGAGGGCCGATGCGCTCGACACCGGTCATTATAGTAGGGGACTACAACGCAGCCCCGGATTGATGGATGGATAGATGGCAGACCCCCTCCCCAGCCCCGTTGTATGTGGAGGAGGATGAGAGAATGCTTAATGACTTATGTCTCTCACTCAAAATTTTCGACTCCTTCCGGAAATTAAACCCGGATACAAGATTTCACTCATGTTTAAGGAAGACGGGAACTTAAAGTCAGTCAAGATCCAGGATTGACTTGATCCTCATCTCCGAAGACATGGGTGGATCTCTGCTCTTAGCAGCGATCTTGCCTGCAAGCCCCTACCCGGGCCTTAACCACAAAATGTGTACGATCACTTTATACTTTTGAAAGAAACCCGATTGGGGACCGGGCTTCTACAAACTCAACACCTACATTTTAAAACAAAAAACCTTTCACAGCTACATTGCAGACTGTTGGATCTACTCGCACATGCAAAAGCAGCACTTCCAACAAACGATTGACTGGTTCAATAACGGTCTGTTCTATTTGGGAAAGAAATGCCAAGAATATTCTAAACTACTGGCAACCAAAAAACATCAACAGGAGATGGAATTGCACCAACAACTGCAACAACTGGAACAACAGGACCAGCCGCATGATATCCAAAACAGTCTAATGAATACTCAGAGATACAGATACTGAGATAACGACTTCAGGCCTTCACCACCCAACGGTGGGAAGGAACAAAAATAAGAGGACGACTAATACGGTACCAAACAGAAGGACGATGGATAAGAAATTATTTAGTATGGCCCGAGTACGCTCGCACAGAACGACCATCGAAGCACTCTATGACCCACAAACTGGACATCAAGATATCATCACCTCCACCCACCACTGCACACAAATAGCAAGATCCTTTTTGCAAGATCTGTGCACCTCAAGGTGTGCCCGACAGGAGAGGAGTGCTAGAGAGAAAAAAATTGGGGATTTCTGTGACACCACTGGAGAAAACCCTGACAGGTCAGCAAAAAATGGATCTAGACCGCCCCCTGTCCAAGGAGGAGATATGGACGGCAATGATGCAGATGGAAGAAGAGAAGACGTCGGGCATTGATGGTTTTCCAAAGGAATTCTGGAAGACCTTCTGGACTCAGATTA
>BFEA01000683.1:484743-500445 GCA_003427395.1 Chara braunii | reverse complement strand
TTTTTTTTTTTTTTTTTTTTTTAATTGATTAATTGATTGATTGATTGATTGATTGATTGCTGGGGGAGGGGTCGCCCCCCCTACCCCCGCCCGATCACACACAAACGGTGAATGTCGAAAGTGGTCTGACAGTTGCCGAAAATTTCACCGTTTCGACATTGGTGTGGCGAGGCCCTAAAACTACTGCTTTTTTGCAAAAAAAACACAAACCAACAAACAAACCAACAAACCAACCCACAAACAAACAAACAAACAAAGGGCGTTGCCGCACGGCACACGAAATGCAAAACGAAACGAATGAATCTTCCAGCAGAAAATGGCCAGGTTCATCGGTTTGCTATAAATGGTAACGAGTGTATTTTACCACCTTTGTTGGGCAGATGCACTCGTTTCGTTTTCATTTCGTGTGCCGTGCGGTGAGACCCAAACAAACAAACAAACAAACAAACAAACAAACAAACAGACAGACAGACAAACCAACCAACCAACAAACAAACAAACAGACAAACAAACAAAAAGAACAAAGCAGAGCTGGCGCAAAATGGATTCTTTTTGTCTGCTGCCAGCACCTTTTTGCATGTGGCAGGTGAACTGACGTGGAGGAACACAACAGCTGGGATTTTGACTGAGTAAGTTTAAACCACCAGTACTTGACCCAGCTATCGGCTGTGGAAAAAAATAGAGTAGAAACGTTTCTAGTCGGTGGACGAATTTGGGCGCTCCTGTAGTAGCCCGTACGTTTCCTAAAATTGTAGCGCGTTAACGGGCACAACTCGAGGCATTACTGGTGGTTTAAACGAGGAGTACCTTGCTCAGCTAATTGAAGCCAAGCCTAAAAACGCCCTGCGTGCCAAAAGAAAAAAAACGAACAGGCGCAGGCCTCATTTTGGCTGGCACTGTGAGCCATTTCGTCCAGTACCCTGAGCCCCTGAAAGTTGCGGCCGTTTCAAGTTATGAGGCGCGTATTTGTTATTGGAGCGGGGAAAGGTACCAGTGGTTTAGAGCACCAGTACACCACACAGCAGCCCGCGGGTGTCAGCACGAAAAACGCACCACTTGGAAGGCGGCCATTTTTATTATTATTTTTTCTTCCCACGGCACCCCTGGCAGTGAGGCGCCTCCGAGTTTTGCTTGTGGCAACAAAAACTTTCTGCAAGGCTGGGGCCGTGTACTAGCGTGAAAGAATAAGAGCATACATTGGATGGCCTGTAATCTCCCTGGAGACATCCATCATAAACACTTACATGATCAGACTGAGTTCTTCCCCCCCTCTTTCTTTCTTTCTTTCTTTCTTTCTTTTCTTTTTTTTTCTTTTTTTTTTTTTTCTTTTTTCTTTTTTTTTTCCCTTCTTTTTCTCTCTCTCTCTCTCTGGGGACTGCATCGAGGAAGGGTTGGGACGGGAGTCTCATAGGAATCAAAAGAGAAAAAGAGGGGGTGGGGGGGGCCATCATAGAACGCTGGACAACCCCATGGCCGAGTGCTGATGGTGACTGTCATAGGTCTAGATTACAACCGCTAAAACAACCCAGGCTTCCCCCCCCCGAAAAAAGGGAAAAAAGAAGGAAAAAAAAAGGTAATTGAATTGAACTCCCAGACGAGATTCTGCACACTGTCAGAGTATGCCTACCCTACGCGCACAGCTGATCATAGCCCCACTAATGGTTAATAGGTGGTGTCATTTTCGATGAAATTTTCACCAAAACTGCCATATTTCCCTGAATTTGTTTTTAATGGTTAATAGGTGGTGTCATTTTCGATAAAATTTTCACCGAAACTGCCATTTCCCTGAATTTGTTTGTTTGTGTGTGTGTGTGTGTGATATGTATGTGCTTTAGGGTATATCTATCTGTATTCAGTTCCGACGTATTTGGACCAGAATAAAAAAAGCTGGCAAAAATGCCAAATTCCGAGAAAATTTTAGCGAACTCCGAAAGCTACTCCGAATAGGGTTTTATTAACTCTTATAGTGCTTCTGAGTGTTTTTTGTTTTCGCTTTTTTTCCCTGCCTGTTTTTTTTTGTTTTTTTTTTTTCGTTGTTTTATGAGCCTGCATTTTTTTGCATTTTTTTCTGCCTCTTTGTTCGCAAAATTTTCGACGACATTGCTTGTGGTGATGCGGCAAAACATCCCAAATTTTGGGCCTTCCATCAACCATTTCTCTATAGCCGGGCCCATCCCGTGGACGATCCAGATAGGTAACCATCATATAACCACCTATGAGTCACTCGACAGTTTTCCGAGAGAATTGGAACCAGTTGGTGTGAATAGTGCACTCTGCATTATCTCCTCCTCCTCCTCCTCTTTGCGCTTCTTCGCTGTCTTCGGTCTGTTCACCCCCTCGCTGCATCCTGCAGTTAAGAGCGCAAAGTATACCTAAGCTTGTTAGAGTCCTCTGTCAGCTCAGGTGAAGCTCCCCACCAATAGATGGAGCAGCTACTGGTAAAAAAAAAAAAAAAAAAAAAAAAAAAAAACAGTCCTCTGTCAGCTCGCAACCCGCCTGCCAGTGGGATGGGACAGCTGATGGTTGCCCCAAGGGCAAGGTGGTTTTTTTTTTTTTTTTAAGATATGGTGCTCCATCTATTGGTGGGGAGCGTCACCTGCTGGAAAGATGTGCAGGTGCAGATAACCACCAATAGATTGAAGCTATCTCCTGCCCCGGGTTCTATTAGTGGGGTATGATTTTATGACCTCCACTTATAGGCCTCTTATGGATGCTTTTTTTTCAAAACAAAACAGAATAAAATAATAAATAAATAAATAAAAGATGCGCCTTTGCAATGCGAATAGCTTTCTCTCATATGAACGCCCGGGTCACTCGGATGATGTCTGTCTTCCTAGGAGCATGGTCCCACTAGCAACGGGAATTGGATTAAGATCCTGGATCTGGGCGTGTTTTAGGCAGAGATGCAGAAAAGGAGTTCAATCTCGAATTTCTGCACTTTTCCAGGAACACGTCTAGATTCAGGCGTTCAATCCAATCCATGTTGATAGTGGGACCACGGCCTAGGTGTGTTGAGAATGAGCGACCGTCCTTCGGGACATCTGTTAAAATTGGGACGACAAACAGAAGATTAGCATGGCCCCTTCGCACGGATGACACGCATAAATCGAGAAATGGGTCTATTTATTTATAACCCAAAAACAAAGAAAAAACAAAGAAAAAAAAAAAAAGAAAAAAAAAAAACAAAGAAAAAGAACGCGCAGCGAAACCACCCATGGATATGGTTTCCCCGTCGTCAACTCGTCCCAACATTGCGTCCCCACATTGCCACGATTTGGATGACCATTGCCTTGCAAGCCAATGGACAGTGTTGTAGCTACCGCCTTCACCCAACCAAATAGAACGTCGGGTCATTACGGCTGTGCATCTGGACTGAAAATCACTCCAAATTCGGCATTCGGCTACTATTATAACGACCGGGCGTTCTATTCGGGCGACCGACGGCAGGTTCCCTCTACTAGTAGCCAGTTTTGTGAAGACGTGCCGCAGTCAGTGGCAGTGGCAGAGTGGGTACAAATTTCCTGTGTGTTCCAAATCCATCCTTCGAGCCAGCCAGCCATTATTGGAGTGAGAAGCCTCTAATACAGGATCCGCCATAGAGAGTTGCAACAATCCCCATCCCTCAACATTTTGAGGGATGCATCTGGACATGCATCTTGCATCTGTTCAGAGGGATTCAAATTCTCGGTGGATGGCGAGTGGTGCAACTACCATTATCCACATGATTTGAATCCCCCTGAACAGATGCAAGATGCATGTCCAGAGTTGCATCCAATCGTCATCCACATGATCACATCCCATCATCACATCCAATCATCACTATGATGCACATAATGACATGGATGGTGACTTGGATGATGATGTGGATCGTGACATGAATGGTGACGTGGATGATGACATGGATCATGACGTGAATGGTGACATGGATGGAGTGATACGGATGATGACGATACTGATGATGATGATGATTATGATAAGTAAGATGACAATAAATTAATTGAATTATGACATTATTGAAGGAGAAGTGGAAAAAAGGAAAGAGAAGCGGGGAAAAAAAATAAAAAAAAAAAAAAATGGTAATCCTCTGTAGGTATTATTTCAGATTCCCATCACTTGCAGTCGAATTTGGGATTCTTATGTTCGAGGCTGTATAGGCCTTTTGCTACAGGGGAGGGGCTCCACCTCACAGAGAAGGATTGGAGACCTATCTGTAGCGGCCCTTGAATCTGGAACCTTTTTTCCACAGTATATGTATGATCGCTTCGGGCACTGCGCCCTAATAAATGGAAAGACTTTTTCGAAAAACAAAATAAAATGTTAATCATGTATTATTATTTCCAAGCTCTTCCAGAAAAGAATGTGTAGTTGAACTGACAACGTTTTCTTTATCCTACGCATGCACGGACAGTAACAATTATTTATTTATTATTATTATTTATTATTATTATTTATTATTATTATTTATTAGGCTACCAGCCGGGCCGCCCGGGTCCCGTGCGAGGACCAGGGAACGTCCCAGCAAAAAAAAAGAAAAAGAAAAAAAATTCCAAAAAAATCGAAAAACAACTATGTTATGCAGAAAAATAAACTGAATAACTTTTGCCTCAGGGTCACATCGAAATTCTTTACCAAATTTAGAATAAAGAAATAAATATTAAAAATATATATATATATATATATTTTTAATAGTTTTGGCCCGGCCGGGCAAGTGACCCCGGGCCACTCTGGTAGCCTCCTATTATTATTATTATTATTATTATTATTATTATTATTATTATTTAGCCACCAGTACTTGGCCCGGCCGCTGTGTCGTTAACGCCCCACGACTTCCGGAGGCTCGCGGTACCGGCCCTCAAAGGCTGGTGCCGCCAGCCAAAACAGCGACCTTTTTTTTTTTATGCTGGCGGGTCAGCGTGAAACGGTGTGACGCCCAGACCTCATGCCCAGCGCGACTTCCTGATTGGAGTGGGATGGGGGGCCCGGAAGTGTGAAAAAGGGGTGTGCCAAGGATTTTAGGAAAGTGGGGGCGGAGTCCCAAGTCGGAACTGGAATCTCCTGTGTCGAGTTTCAGGGGTAGAAGTGCAAGTGTCTTCCGGCTCAGAGTTGGGGCGATGATCGATCGTGAGGCCTGGGCCGGGGTGGGGTGCTACGGGTGTCTCTGTGGGAGTGCTCGTACCGCTGCCGGGCGTCGCAGGTCTCGGGGTCCGACGAAGACGAGCGGGGTTCTCGTTGGGTTCGTTGCGTGGCCCTCGCCTGCCAATGCTCGCCGGGCTGCCGACACTCCGAGCACGGCGGACAGGGCCAGAACCGAGCTATGGAATCCCAGGGAACCACAAATAACCGGTGGTATGGGAGGACGGTGTAGTAGGGAGGGAAGTCAGTGGTGATGGCAACGAAGCCTGGAGTTAGAAGATATTGCTGGTTTTGGCTATCGGGATAATCGGGAATCTGCGGGTCTCGGTTGACTGCCAGCTGGAAGTCGCCCCTGCACAGTCGCTGGTTTTCAGTCCGGGAGGGGTATTCAAGGTGCTCAGGGTTCCGTAGGTGGCGATGATGTCGGATCCGCTGCTGGCGGATCTGTTCCCTCTCCCAATACGCTCGGTATTCTGGGTCCCTCAGGCTTTTGCGATCGGTGATCCAGAAAGGGGAATCTATCGCCAAGCCTCGTTCAACCGAATTCATGCACACACAACTTCCTACGGGGCGAGATCGTAGCTGGCTTTTGCAGGCGTGCGTGTAGATGGCAAGTCCGCGGACGGCTGCTGTCTCACACGTGCATGCGCATCGGCCAGTTGATCAGATCTTAACTGCGCAAATAACCGAGGAGCGATCCGTTAGCGTACCGGCTCAACCATGCAGCTAGTTCCCTCAGGCTATCAATCTCGTTCCGTTTTGGATTTTCACAAAGCATACACACCCAGCGGTCCCCGTATGTCGGAGGGCATCGAGACCTTAATTTATCCCGACCCGTATCACACATGGGGATTCCATCATTCATCTCGAGATCTGTCGTGCTAAGTCTATTAGGGGTTGCGGGCTCACCTCGTGGGTGCGCGTGTAAGCCGCGCTCGTCAGATCGCACTTACACGGGGACTCGCAGGGTTGGTCCGCTGTGGATCGATCTATCAGCCAATCACCTATGCAAAAGAAGGTTCATGTAATCATGCAATAATCTCTCAGCCATTCTTGTTCGAGCAAAAAGCAGTTATACGGCCATCAGGTGGAAGATCCGCAACACAACTCCCCTTGATTCACAACGTGACATGGCCTGTGGATGTCTCATCCCCATCCAGACATACAACGAAGCACCGCAACAGCATCAAACTTCTTTCATCTGCCAATCATCAAAAGCGGGGATAGATCGACGCTGCAAGCGCTGGGTAACCCCGGGGGTATTACGCCAAACATTGGGTATTCAAGCATTACCAGATCATCAAGTCCATCCCATGGAGCGAGTACAAAATAAAACAGGAAGGACAGACATTAAACCCATACATCACACTATAGCAAGCCGAAAGAAACGTCGAAATGCAAAACAGGGGCGTATCGTCCGAAGCCAAAATTTTATATACAAGGATTGAGAAAGGACAAGAAAAGATTACACTCCCACACCCATCTCTCTTTGCTCTTTCTTCCCTCCTGATGCAGACAGTCCGTCGTCTCACACCCACCAACGAAGTTGTCACCCCGCTTAGTTCGCATGCGCCCGTCAGGCTTGCCCGTGCGCCACAGTCCGTCGTGGCCTACACGTCAACCCCGCACACTTGGCACCAGCTCGTCGGGTCACCCAACTCCCACATCAACTCACCTCTTACTTTGCTCATTAGCCGACCCTCACTGATTGCGCTAACCTCGAGCTTCCAAAAACTTTTTAAGAGAGCTATCTAATCGCGTCCATGAAATTTATAACATGCATGCGTGCGCGAAGAGTGCGAGATTGCAGGGATTGGAAAGAGAAGGGAAGGCAGTGCCTGCATTCTGCATGGCCAGACTGCGGCGTGGGGGACGTAGCCACACTCCACGCATTGATCTGATCACGCAGCGCGTCGCCCAATCAGACGTAGCAAAAAAGGAGGCAGCGGGAAGAAGGCGAAAGAAGAAAGATACAGTTACAATGGCGCCCGCCCAAAAATTACAGTTGCATGCAAGATCAATGGGACACTGAACCGGTTTCCAGTTAGCCTCTCGGAGGCTTGCTTCCTCTGTCCGGTTTGAGATGTGGAGGGATTCCCGGCCTCCTTTTGCCTTTATATATATATATATTAAAAAAAAAGGTGCCGTCTAGCCAGAACTTCGTTCCCGCCGCAGGAAGATGCGCGCAAGAAAGAGGCGCCGCTCGGCAAGAAATTCAGAAAGTCCTAAATTCCTATCTGAACTCGAAATTGGAACAGAAAAATTCCGACGAGACGGAAGAAAAACAAAGAAAAATATAAAAGAAATAAAAATTCCGAGAGCCCTCCGGGGCTCGTCATTAGTTGAAAGGAAAATTTAAAAAGAAAACCGGAAAGCTCCCGCGCGATCATCGCACCAAAAATCTCAGTTCCCCCGTTTTACTCTCAGCAGAGCAAGAAACAACCATCGCCAACCGTTATTGATCGTGCCCAACAGGGCACGCACACTCAACCGTCTGCCCCAGGCCTGTCCCATCACCGCCGAAAGGGAAGAAGCGAAGCGAAGGAAAAGAAAGAAGCGAAGACACCGACACAATTTTTCCGCCGTCACAACGGTTCGCAGCCAGTTTTCAGGCTCCACATGCGTATTGGGTCTGTATTTCAACACTTCAGGGGCTCTAGCAGACTATGGGCCTTGCTCGACTGCATAACATTCTATATGTACCTGGACCGTTTCCTCGACCAGAAACACTTGGCGGTCCATCAGTTTAGATTAGATTTATCGGGACCATTACCAGGGGAAAGGTCCCGCTTGCGCAAATTAGGAGATGTCGGCCGTTGAACTTTGCTGTCTACGGTCAGTATCTCTTAATTCGTGCAAGTGGGACCTAGTCCCGGCTCCAGAGAAGTCCAGAAACGTTTCATCCGAATAGAATAAATATTCTTCAACAGCCATTTCGGCAAAACGGACATTATATTTTTTGAACGAAATCAAAACTGACTTTTTTTGCCAAAAACGCCAGACCCCCTACATGTATCTGGTCTATGGTTGAGACCAGATACAAAAAAAAAAAAAAAAAAGGTATCTGGTCTCAACCATAGACCAGATACATGTAAGGGGTCCCCAGGAGCAAAAAATTCCGACCGGATTTAGGCAAAAAAAGTCAGTTTTGATTTCGTTCAAAAAATATAATATGTCCGTTTTGACGAAATGGCTGTTCTTCCTCCAAATACAACGCATGCGATATCCCCTCGCGCCCCCCTTCCACCAACAGAACGTATAGGCTTCTCCCCTTTACATAGACAGGCTTTTCATTATAGGAATGACGACTGGTATGTGACCCAGAACTTTTTTTTTTGTTTCGTTTTCAATATTATAACCGTTCTCAACACCAGAGTCGAGGGGGAAAAAAAAAACGAAATGGAAAAAAAAAAAAAAAAAAAAAGACAGGCGTTGCATACGAGGGAAGGTGGACAGCACCAGATAAATACTCGTCCGACAGGCTTGTCAACAAGTCAAACAACAAGTGCTAAAAGGGGATGACGGCGGAGACGGGTAAAGACAGGGGGAAAGGGGGGGAAGACACGGGAGGCGCAGACGGGGAAAGGAGGGTATGTGGGGGAAGACGTGGGAATAAGGGGAAAGACGGGGGAGGGAAAGGGGAAAGAGGGGGAAGACGCGGGAGACAGAGATGGGGGAAGACATGGGAAGACGCGATGAAGGAAGGGGGAAACGACGGCGGAAACAAAGGGGGAAAGAGCTATACGACGCGGAAGCAAGGAAAGGGGGATGTGGGTTTGTTTAGGGAAAACATTGGACCATTTCTTGAGTTGTGTCATCCTTCTCTTTGAAATTCTTGGTCTCACAGAAGGCAACCGCCTGTGGGACCCTGCCCCCTATAGGCCTTGTTAAATACTTATTTTGTGACAGGCCAATCTCTGGGTTCAGAGGGGCTATAGGTAACCTTCAAACTCCTGACTTCACAATTTCACCCCCCATCCCTGATCAGTACTTCAGACATGGTTTCTTCTCCCTGTTTCGTGCTTTATCATCTGCAGTGGATACTTCTTTTTTACGGGTACTTGCTCCCGGCCTGTCCTTCGGGCACATCCTTCGGGACAAGGGAGAGGGCACAAAAAAAAAAAAAGGGAGAGGGCACGTCCTTCGGGACATCCGTTAAAATTGGAACGATATAGAGAATGAAGATAAGCATGGCCCCTGCGCAAGGATGACACGCATAAATCGACAAATGGTCAAAAAAATAAAAAGGAAAAAGAAAAAAGAAAAAGAAAAAAGAAAATTAAAAAGGAAAAATAGAAAGGAAAAATAGAAAGGAAAAAAAAAAAAGGAAAAAAAAAGGGAGAGGGCACTACGGACAAATAAAGCTTTCCACGTGGAAACCCACGTTGGTGCACTTCTTCGAGTACTGTTCAATTTTTTTATTTTTTTTTGCTGTTCAATTGTAGACTGTGGCTGGGGAGCGAAAACACCCGATCCCCAAAGAAAACTACCCCATTGCGACCTCGACCAGCGAAAATCGCCTCAGGGTTTTTATCACAATATTTGGACTTAATTCGGCCGTAAACGCGGTTAAATACACGACCGAAAACACCCCAATTCACAGAAAAAGAGGGGGGGGGGGGGAGCGAGGAAAACACTACCCCATTCCGACCTTGATCTCTGAAAATCGCCTCAGGCTATACTCAAACTAGGACTATTGGCACTAAATTCGGCCGTGAAAGCGGCGGCACAAACGGACATCTAGCCGTTACTTGGCCTAGTGATCGTCGTAATCAAACGGACACAAACGATTCTTTTTTTCAAAATTTGTGAACTTAGCCTGACTTCTTATCGCCTTTTATTTGTTTGTTTTTTACTTCATTACACAAACGGACGCAAACAGTTTTTACTTCATTACACATACGGACGCAAACGGACGCAAACGGACGCAAACGAGGATCTGGCCGTTATTTGGCCGTTGATCATCGTAATTAACGGTCGCAAACGGACATTCAGGGCACATGAGAGACCTCACCCCAGGGCACGTTTCGTTCGTGTATCTGAAATCCTCTCTCCTTAACCGCCCCTCCGCACCCCTCCCCACGAAAATACCCTTCGCAACCCGTATTCCCCTGATTTATTTGTTGCTTTTTTTTTAAAGTTCCGCCTTAAAAGATAATACGTGCGTTTCCCCCCCCCAGTTATTTCGGGGGGAAGTTCTGTCCTGTTTTGCTGTTTTTTTTTTCATTTTCTTTTTTCCTTTTTCTTTGAGGGATGACTGCATTGAGATGCCACTTAGGCATAATTGCTTCTTTTGAAATTTTAGCTTAAAAAAAAAAAAGCATACGCCATACGTATAATTAGAAAAAAACAAACATTAAAAATAAGATGTGAACGCGAAGCAATGTGTTCGGCAGTATGGCAGCTACCGTCCTGTGGGCGAGGTCCAACTAGCAAAGACGATTGGATTAAGAGCCTGAATCCGGATGGGTTTTCTGCAAAGATGCAGAAAAGAAGATCAATTTCGAATTTCTGCACATCTCCTCAAACACGTCCAAATTCGGGCGTTAAAATCCAATCCTCTTTGCTACTAGTGAGCCTCGCCTAGTGCCGACGTTTAGCTCCACTGGCATGATCTAGCAAAGACGGTTGGATTAAGAGCCTGAACGTGGATGGGTTTTATGCAGAAAAGCAGATCAATTTCGAATTTCTGCACATCTCCTCAAACACGCCCAAATTCGGGCCTTAAATCCAATCCTCTTTGCTAGTGGGACCTCGCCTACTTGCCGACGTTTAGCTCCACTGCCATGATCTAGCAAAGACTGGATTAAGAGCCTGAATGTGGATGGGTTTTACGCAGAGACGCAGAAAAGCAGATCGATTTCGAATTTCTTCACATCTCCTCAAACACATCCAAATTTGGGCATTAAATCCAATCCTCTTTGCTAGCAGAATCTCGCCTAGGTGCCGACGTTTAGCTCCAGCGGCCTGCGGCATCATAATGAGAGCAATCAAATTGAAAGGGGGAAAAAACAAACACAAAAGTTTAATAAGTCCGGTTGGTAATAGAATAGCAACAAAGCATTCCGCACTGGGCTTCGCTTTTTTTTTGTTTTAACGAGGAGGGGGGGGGGGGGAGGGGGGAGTCGAAGAAAGGGGGGCAGAGTAGCGTTGGCCTGCAACGCCTTTCTTCGGGCAGTATGCACGATGCCGACGACCCGCAACAAAGAGCGGGGCCGGCGGGGGGAACACACGGAGGGTAAAAAAAATAAAAATAAAAAACTCACGGAGGGTGAAAAAGTGAGAAGAACAGAAATCCAATGTCTGAATTGAGTCACAATTGGACTCGGAAAAAAAAAAAAAAAAAAAAAAAAAAAAGAATTGGACTCAGCAACTGTCCTATACAGCTTATCCACGCATTCACTAGAACAATTTGGAATATATTAAATGATAACGATTTAAAGCTTTTTTTTTTTTTAATGATTTAAAGCTAGTTTGAATGTAAAGCTTTTTTTTTTTTTTCGCAAAACAAGCCAACCGACGTGAACTGTCCTTCCACATGCATCCACTTCATTTTCGAACTCCAATTAAGTGCGACCTTCTTCCCCCGAATACAACGTACGGTCATTACAGCTGTATCTAGGCTGAAAGATGCCTCAAATGCAGCTATAATGACCGTACGTTGTATTCGGGGGAAGAAGGTAACGATGATAAAGACCTGAGTTCGAACTCCACATCCGTCTTCCCCCGAACATAACGCACCCTAAAAATGAATGCATACGAGCTATATTTCCAGCCAGATACAGCCGGGAGAAGACGGTAGTAGAAGACGGTAGTGGAAGCAGATGTGCGTTATGTTCGGGAGAAGACGGTAGTGGAAGCAGATGTGCGAAATACCAAAATTGAAAATTATTCAAAATTACCTAAGGGCGGTTAATTCGATGATGATAATTCAAGGCTGTCGCCCCTTTTTAAGGGGGGGGGAGGGAAGTGCTAATGATTCTGAATTAAAAATTTTTAAAAAGTAAATCCAACCGAGGTGAATTTTTCTCAAACACCTTTTTTTTTTTTTTTTTTTTTTTGGGTTCCGAAACATCACATGTCCTTCGTTATCGTGCAGCGGGATGTGTAGTATTCGAAGATTCGAGCAGCAGGAGGGTACATATACACGACTTCGCATAGTACTGTTTTTCGTTAACGGCGTTTGCAAAATATCAAAATAAAGGTCGATATTTTTTATTTCGATATTTCTGAGCCCTCGTCCGCGGACTTATATCCACGATTCCACGCACAAAAAAAAAAAAAAAAAAAACCTAAAGAAAAGGTCGAAGAAAGTTCCGCTGTGGGGTTTGCTCGCTGAGTAACTGCAGCCATCACCGCATTTTGTATAAAACAAAAAAGGTCTAAACTAGCACCGTCATAATGTACACATCTATATAAGCTCCTTGTGAAAAGCTCAAAAAAAAAAAAAAAAAGGTTACCGTCGTCGATACCGTGAAAAAACTTCCGGTCACAGGGACGCCGGGCCAAAGCTCAAACCAATACCCCAGGCCCCAGCCAAAAACCACGAAGGAGAGCACATGAAGTAGGCCTGCTGCAATCCTCTCTCTCTCTCTCTCTCTCTCTCTCTCTCTCTCTCTCTCTCTCTCTCTCTCTCGCCTACTGTCCTACATAGACATACATGGAATAAATACAGAGTGATAGAATCTCTCTCTCTCTCTCTCTCTCTCTCTCTCTCTCTCTCTCTCTCTCTCTCTCTCTCTCTCTCTCTCTCACACACACACACACACACATTGTTCTTATCTTCTTACCAATTAATTCCCGCCGTCCGCGTTCGTGAGTCGTGAGACGAACACACCTCCCCCCGCGCCCCCGGCCCCCCGCCCCCGTCGCCGATTGCAGAGTGTGGTTCCTTTCTCCGATCTCCGCGCGCAACTTCCAACGGGTCCGCCATCCCCTGTCCGCTCAGCTTCGTTGAGCAGCATCCTCCGCAACACACACACAACACACAGCTCCCTCCTCACCCGAACATAATCACCTCCGTGACGCCATCGTTCGCTGCACGCAGCCAATTCCACGACAGATTGGATTCCTCTCCGAAGTTTCGCGGAAACAGCCATCGGAGGAAAAGGAAGCAGACGGACGCTGAGAGACAGAAGGCACCCGTGACCAAATACGCCGCCGCTAAGAAGAGATTCGCCCCTCCTAGCCATCCCGATGTACTGAGTACGAGTTTCTTATTCCCGTTGAACCCATAACTGTTGTACTGATTACTGATATTCACCTGCAACTTGTCTCCCTCTCTCAACGTCCTGTCCAATTTCCCCCACAGTTTGCGAAATTTCGAAAACGGCGAGATCCGCATCCAAACCATCAAATCTTCGTCTTCCCGCAAGGTCGCGCCATCGAACCTCCGCTCGATCCGAGCGCTCTCGCTCTCATTCCCCTCACTCTCTACAAACGGGGTGTTACTGAATTTCTCCCTGTCCGAGATCCAAGAAATCCCCTCCTTGATGACATTCAGGGGGGAGGAAGATTCAGAGATCATTCCTCTCGAAAATCCGAAGCTGAAGCTATCATTAAACCTACTCCATGCAATCAATCCGCAGGGGATAATTGGAGTCAACGGCTGTATTGGATTGCCATCGACCCCGCGGACCACATCTTGTGGCCGACAGGATCTCTCCCTCGAATCCCTGCTCACACTTAAACCTAGCAGTTCGTCTCTACTGTAACTGCTCACATAACGGCGATGGTTTTGATAAAAATTATCTAATTCGTAGTAGATGTAGATGGGCTTGTGCATCGTCTTCGGAATCGATAGGTATAATTCGCAAGTGGTGGAACTGGAATTGGGAGGAAACCGGGTTAGGCAGGCATCATCGTAACGACTGACGACCTCAACGATAGAGTTGGAAGCGAAAAGAGCTATGGCGCCAATAGGTATAAGCAAACAACCAAGGCCGAAGAGAAAAGCTATGGCGACATTGATAGTGACGACAGGATAACAAGCAGGCAGCTCTTGCTGCAAGAATGGGTTCTCCTTCGGTCGGCGGCTCTTCTTCTTCCCCGCCGTCGTTGCTGTGGTGGTCGTCGTCGTCGATGGCGTTGATGACGTCATCGGCGACTCCGCCGGCGCGGAGGACCTCGGCATAGCCGCCGCCGCCGCTGCCGTAGGCATTGACAACGACGACGGAGCTAGATGGCTATGGCGATCTCCTCGAAAACATCGGACGAGACACGGCTGAGAGCTGACCTCCTCCTTCCTTCTTCCTTCCTCCCCTCCCTCCTCGCTCCCTCAGTACGTCACTAAGGACATGCTCACGCTGGGACTATATCAACTTGGAA
Organism: Chara braunii; assembly: GCA_003427395.1. Lineage (NCBI taxonomy): Eukaryota > Viridiplantae > Streptophyta > Charophyceae > Charales > Characeae > Chara > Chara braunii. Next base: position 485,985 of record BFEA01000683.1, on the reverse strand, counting down.
TGTGGACGTAATTGCCGTCACGTGCATCTACACGGAGTGGCCGTAAAAGCGGTCGGCATCGCCGCCGCCGCCGCCCGTTCTAGCAACAACGACGGAGCTCGATGGCTATGGTGTTCTCATCGATAACATCGAACGAGACACAACACATGGGAGTTAACCGCGTCCTTCCCTCCCTCTCTCCCTCCCTTCCTCCCTCCCTACTCCTTCCCTCAGTACGTCACTAAGGGCATGCTCACACCAGGTAACTACGGCCGCGTGCATCCACCGGGGCTGTAAAAGCGGTCAGATGCATAAAGCGAAGTCCTCCGATGAGAGTACGTCACTCGAACTTTGCTTCCGCTGTTTCCTCCTCCAGCTGATTAAATATTTATATTAAATGATGACGATCTCCACGACGGCAATGACCAGCGATCGACAACGGCGATGGCGCCGCCGACAGCATCGACCGCCCTCAGAAGTTCCCGCGCGCTTTGCGAGGAAAAGCAGAAAACGTGGGCATCGAGAGAGAGAATTACGCAAAAAGCGCGGTAAGGAGTCGGCGGGAATTGAATTCTGTGTGTGTGTGTGTGTGTGTGTGTGTTCCGCCACCATCTCCGAGACGGAGGGGTCAGCTCGCTTCAACGGCCTGCTGCCGGTAGCCCTGTTCCGCGCGCGAATAGAACGGATGCGAATCCCGACGGACAAAAATGGCGGGCATTCGCCGCAGCGATGGTTGTCACCGTTCGCTTTGAGAAATGGCGGACCAATCACCGTTAGGAAGAAAGAACAAAAATAGGAAAAAACTTCAAAAAAGCAAAAACAGAAATTTAAGGAAAGGCGGGGCGCAATGAGCGCACGGCGATTTCTTTTTGTTTTGGCCCCAACGAAACGTGGCTTTATTATTAGGGGCCTCCTCCCACACTACCGTAGCAACGTTGAGTTTCCTCAACGCTCGAACGTGGACGTCTTCGTCGAGATGTGCAGAAATAGCTTTGAGTTTCCTCAACGGCACACCTTGATAAACGCGTCCAATGAATGTGTAGAGGAAACTCAATGCTGCTACTACCGTCTTAACCCGAAAACAAGGTACGTACCTTGTATTCAAGTAACCTCCGAGAAAAGCGTTCTAAGAAATCTCTGTTAAATTTTCGAATAGAAGGTACCCTCGAATACCTTGTACCTTGTATGTACCTTGTATTCGAGGTGTGCCTTGTAACTCTCTCTCTCTCTCTCTCTCTCTCTCTCTCTCTCTCTCTCTCTCTC
>BFEA01000683.1:446861-458815 GCA_003427395.1 Chara braunii | reverse complement strand
GAGAGAGAGAGAGAGAGAGAGAGAGAGAGAGAGAGAGAGAGAGAGAGAGAGAGAGAGAGAGACATGAAGAGTGAACTGAGTTGCATACCTGGTTGAATCTGTGGCTATTGCCCTGATGAGCGCTGCGTAACTCGAACTCCGAATTTGTATACATGAAGTTTCTTAAGCTGCGCTAATCTGGTGTTCCCATCTCTGGCCTTCGGTGTGCATTTCTGTGTGAACTCTCATGGTGCATGTGATTGGAATGTGAATCTAAGTGGTTCAAAGCAGTGGGTTGTGTTCGGGGGAAGTCTGCAGTTGGGGGAAACAAACGTTGAAAATTTGTCGCTTGATCTAGATGAAGTTTTTTTTTTTTTCACTCCTAACTTCTGAGTCGTAGCATACGTTCAATCTTCAGTACACTGACGCTTGCAATTCGTATAACCTCGCTATCTGCCACTTCACCCTAATCTGGGTGCCCCCTAAAAAAATGAATGAAACTAGGGGTCCACGTTCGTCGTCTCTCTCTCTCTCTCTCTCTCTCTCTCTCTCTCTCTCTCTCTCTCTCTCTCTCTCTCTCTCTCTCTCTCTCTCTCTCTCTCTCTTGAACTCTCTCTTGAACTCTTGAACTCTCTCTTGAACTCTCTCTCTCTTGAACTCTCTGCCTCTACTAAAATGAGAATCATAACGCTGGATACATTCGCCTTATTCCTACTGCCCTACTTCTACTGCGGCTATGGCACAGAAGAAAATGGGACACAGTACTGGGGCGGTACTGCAGCAGCCTGTGAATCCTTTCACCTTTATATCAACAAATGAAATTCCATTCCGAGGTCAAGGATCTGTCTCCCCAAGCAAAACGGAATCGACATATCTCCATGACGATCTGCGAAGAAACAAAACGAGGCACAGACAGCATGTCAGGCAAGCACGCAACCCGGGTGCCAGCAACATTCTTGGCTCCCAAGTCAAATACACATAAAGCAGATGGTGTGTAAGCACTTGTCACAAATACACGCACAATCATATTATCTTTAACTTCTTTCCTTTCTGTTGTTATAAGTCGTTTCTTTGTGGTGTGTTCATTTTGTGTGCCATGTGATCTCCTGTGTCACAGTGAGTACCTTCAAGATGTGCTAAATAGTCAGTGGCTCTTTGTGTGGAGTGCCTGCAACACTAATAAGGGGGCTTTCTGAGTTCCGGATGCCTGTGTGCCTGTGTTCCCTGGTGATGACAGACACTCGTGAAAGTGAGTCACTGACCCCAATGGTGGTGTGAACAAACAGTCTGTGGAGTTCTACTTGTGGTGTGAGTAGGTGATGATCTGCTTTCATTCGTGTTGGATACGTGGACTGCCTTGTTGGTGCGGCCTTGCCACTCAGCTGCTTTGCCTACTGATTCCTACTTGGCGTTTCTCATCCGCTTCTCCTCACCTTGCTCCCTGCCCTGCTAACGGCTTTGTGCCTGCCTGCCCACCACGTGGTTTACTGCTGCCAGGCTGCTAGGCTGCCTACCCTCTTGCCTTGTCCTCCCTTGCTGCGTGCCCGCTTGCCTGCTTGACCCCTTGCCACTTGACTTTGATTCTTGCTTGCTTGCTTGCCTGCCTGGCTTCTTGTGGTGTCACTCTGCCTGGTCATTTACTCTGTAGAGTCTGAACAATATGGGGGTTCTGCAGATTGTCGATGGTTCAGCCTCCTGATGAGTCAGCGAGAATCTGACAAACAGTCTGCCATTAACCCTTTGTGCCTCTGTTTGTGGTTCTTGTACCCTGTGTACTGTGACCAGTACATAGCCTTTGTCAAGTGTAATTTCTGGGGTCACCTGGGTCATATGTGGCTGGGAAGCATTGGAATGCATCTTTGGGAATTTGTCGATTTCTACCCTGGGTAAAACTTCTTCTTTTTTTTGGGTGGGGGGGGGCGGAACCAGGCTCCTATTCTGGGAGCGGCAGTCCGGTTCCTCTTCCACCGGCAAGTCAGAAAGGAGTAGTGCAACACTTCCCCCAAGTTACGGCCCGGGGAACCCTGACACCATTGATTGCTTCCTGGTCGGAAGAATTGACTGTCCGTCAAGCCCATTCCGTAGTCCATCCCCTCCTCACAAATCTACCCATCCCAAAAAACATGCATAAAAATGTCTGTCTCAACGGGGTATTCATATTGAGGGCTGTGAGAGGATAATGGTCGTTGGCAGGTCTTTATGATGGGTGGTGGTTCAGAGCACGTCACATGCTGGAGCATATACATTGTGTGTTATATACACACGATCATCAGACGCGCACACACACACACACACACACACACACACACACACACACACACACACACACACACACACACACACACAATCATTTTTGTGCATGGTCTTCCTCATTTCGGCTTTCTTGATTTTGTTTTTCCAACTGCTTTGTGTGTGTCTGCATGAGCACCCTAGAAGTGCTAAATAGTCGGTGGTTGGTAGTTTGGAGTGCCTGCAGGACTCTTAGGGGGGCGCTCCGACTGTGATGTCTGTGGTGCGTGGATGGTTGACGTCCCTCATGAGTACTTTCCTGGCTCAGCGGGCGGTGGAAACCAACAGTCAGCGAAGTTCACCGGTGATGTGAGTAGGTGATGTGCCGCTTTGCTCCGTGTTGGGTGTGTAGGAGGTGGTGAGTGGGAATAGAGGGTCGACCTCCGATGGGAGTTCTGTCGATCTGGTGAGAACAGCGTCTCACGTACGGATTGCGCGAGGCGACGACTGCGTTTGCGACGATGAAGAAGAAGTGTCCTCGGTGCACAGATGAGCACGACGTCCACGTGTACAAGGGGAGGACAACGACCCCGGCGAGACTGCTCCGCGGCGAGAAGAAGAGAAGAGCGGCGGCGCCGAACGTCCACGTGGCGAGACAGATCCGCCGTGATAAGGAGAGTGCTCCGCCGTGGATTGGCCCAAAGTCCTCACTCGCCGAACATCAACGTGTCCACGGAGCACCGCGGCGCCAACACAAGGAGAGTACGGCGCCGAATCTCCACGTGACGAGAAGGTGAGAAGAGCTACGGCGGTGATCCTCGACGACACTGAAGAAGTCCCTGGCGAGGAGGCGAGAGATGTCCACGGCGAGGAGGCTAAAAGCTGGAGGGCGTCCCGCGTGGTTGTGCTTGCTGTGCAGCACGTGTGGCGGGCTTCTGTGGTGGAGACACCACAAGCGGAAGACCTTTATGAGGGACGGGACGCAGATGCCTGAATGAGACGGAGCAGATGGACGGGCCTCAACTTCGCTTCTTCTCATGCGTCAATCAGCACATTGACAGTGACACGTGCGACCGCAGCATTCCAGACCGCGTATGCGCACACACTCTTCTTCTGTTGTCACTGCCACCCTCCCCAAGCCGCCAACAGGCCCTTCCACGCCCCTGCTGACGCGCGTCCATGCACTCGCCAGGGAACCAAAAAAAACAAAAACAAAAACTTCCCCGCTGCCCACGACCTCTCCCCCCCCCCCCCCCCCCCAACCCCTCTTCCCAACCACCGAGACGACCCCCTCCTCCACAATCCCCAACCCACAGAACCCCTCTAACACCTGGCTCTGTCGCTTTCGAGATCGCCGAACACGGACGCAGCGCTCTCCTGGAATATGAAGAAGATCAAAAACAAAAAACAAAAGAAAGGAACTGCAAATCATATGCCGACGACACACAAAATCTAAAAAAACATCAACTGGACGTCTCTCAAATCGTCGTGCACAAATGATAGTGCGAGCATCCCTCCCCTCCCCCCCCCCACACACAGGTCGACATCGTCGCAGTCGCAGTAGACGGAGAGACAGGACAGTAAAGCGACACTAAACAGTAGTGTCGTCATGATCTCTCGCGGATGGCTTTCGCTATCTCCATAAGGGCGTTGCACATCATTCTGTTCGCCTCATCCGCCGCAGCATAATGTTTCCTCTACACTTCCATGTCGCATTGTCGTAACATCATAGAGCATTGGCGCTTGCTCGCGCTGTCCATCGTGCTCGCCATGAGCGCACCATGCTTGTCCATGACCTCGGTGACAGCCTCAAAGGTTTGTTGCCACATGTTCTTCCTTTTCCCAGAACCGCCAGCGCTCCCCGCGCTGAATGTCGAATCTTTCGTCGACCCCTGCTCCTCGTCGACGGGCTCCCCTCCACCCTCACAGCCCATGGATTCCCCTCCAGCCCCCGCACCTGCCGGCATCTGAACCGCCCCCGGCACCCCCGTGTCCGCCAAATTCTTCGGGTGGATGGTGTGATCCCCCTTCGTCATGGCCTCCATCTCCTTGTACACGCTCCGGTCCATGATGAAGTTGACGCCCTCCGATCTCCTAGCCGATGAAGCAAGCTTGAAGTAGTCCTTCCCACCGGAGAGGTGCTGAAACTTGTGAACCTTCTTGAATTGCTGCATCAAGTTGTCCCATTTCTTCCCGCAGTTGACGACCTTCCTCGTGACGTCCATCTTCTGCAACCTGGACCGCACGTCCTCCCACTTCCATTCCCTGGTCTTCATGCGGCCAAAATTGTGCTCCATGCCTGCAAAATACAGATCTTGATCCCTTTTCGCCCTCACGAGTGCGATCGTGTCTTTGACGGACCAAAAATTCCGAGCGCCCTCGCCATCGCTCCCGCCTGTGTCGTCGTTCATTTTCTTGTTCCGCCGATTTCTCGGAGTGGAACCCTTCTTTGCACTCGCACCGTCGTTCCTCACCTTCCTCCCAAGCGGCCTAATCTCAGGTAAATCGTCCGAGTTGCAATCGTCGTCACCGTCAACGTCGTCGAAGTCGAGGGGCTCTTGAACAGCCGCATCGTTGCCTTCGTCGACGCGGAGCCCTTGCACCCCTCTCGTTATTGTGTCCGTTCCAGCTTGACGCAAGGCCTGCCTGCACTCTGCCTACAGCTGCCTACCGTCTCGTTCCACGTGCGCAACTGCCGCGGACGCGTCCTCCTGTCATTGCCATCCATGCAGAGTCCCGGATCCGTTTCGCATCGCAAGTGATAAGCGCGTCCATTCCGGACGTTGATCCTCGTCGACTCCTCCTCTGCCATGCCTCGAGGACACATTTCGATTCCCTCCGCCCTCGCGAAGCGATTGAGGTAGGCAGCCTTCTCACGCCCGGCACGGACCAACCATCGTTTGCTCCGCGTAATCCCCATCTGGGTAGGGATTGATGATGCGAGTATGTGTCGTCGCTGCTCCGCTGTTGCTCGACAACTGGAAGCTAAGATCGACCGCTGCATTGCCATCGTCGTCGCACAACCCCTCATTTAGCAGTGAAGTGTAAGACCACGGGGTCTCCGCCCGCCTGCCACCGTAGGACTGCGTTGCCGCCCGATCCTGCGTGGAACCACTTCCCAACAGCATAGTTGATGACCTGACGTCTTCCCCCTCGTCATCCGATCATGCGAAGGCAGGTGAGCATACAACGTCGGGTCGTACGCTTGCTTCGCCACAGCCCCCGCAGTGCGTTGCCGATTGCTCGTGGCGATTGTCGTGCCTGTCGGTCTGCCGTTGGTAAGTTGTCGATCCATCCTGTCGCCGTTCTTGGAAGATCTCCTTTTGCGAGCCGCGACAGGGAGCAGGCCGACGAAACACACGTGGAAGAAGACAACGATGAGAAGCAGCACGACGACGAGTAGCAGAGGCAGCCTGTGAAGCAGGTCGGCCATGTAAGGGTCGTGGAAAGGGCAGCAGCTCCACGTGAGTGGTCGACCGTCCAACGAAGAACTCCATCGACAGAAGAAAAAGCGAGGGAAGATTTGTGCTCCGACGTGCAAGGCGTGACGACAACGATCTTCCCAAATCCATCTGTCGTCGTCGAACATAGCACCGGCGCGGAAAAGCATTCGAATTTCTGACCGTTGTCGACGATCTCCCAGCGCGGCAGAACGCATGACACCGGTCGGCGACGGCCGGTTCGTCGGACGGAGGCCTCACGTGGACGGTGACCGTTTGGAGCCGTTGGGGTGCCTCCAAGACGGTGGAGGGCAGGGATGTCCGTGCTCCCGTTCGGTGGACCACGTCTGAACCACCCTCAAACCGAAACTATGTGTCGACACATGCCTTCGCCGCTTCGAATTTCGCGCTTCCTTGTGTTCCGAGGGACCTCAGGAGGTCCCTTGGGGATTAGGAAAAATTGGTTGTAGCCACAAGGACGCCACAAGGAAATTTCCTTGTGATGTTTTCACATTTTTTTTCGCGAATCGTCCCCAAGGACAGGTGGAACAAGCACTTCCTTGTGGATTTTGGGTCCACAAGGAGTGTCTAACGAGCCCCTATGTAGTTTTTCGGGTCACAAGCGGCACGCATTTTGTGTGTTCACACGAAAGGGCACGTAAATGTCAGCGGCCTGGACAGCCGCGGGCTTACATATTTTGTGGGGACCTCCAGAGGTCCCCACAAAATCGTATTTCTTTTTCCTCTACTGCTTTCCTGAAGCAAAAAAAAATAAATTGAAGTGCATTGTGCCGTCTGACTGCACACAACGTATTTTCGCATCTCAAAGCCAGGTCGCGACCCTGTCCTTTCTACTTTGGGCAAAAAACGGGTGAGCAGTGTGACCCGCAGGTGCCATATAAACGCAAATTCACATACGTAAAATTTGCAGAAGTACGTGCTAATGTGAGTATGCCCTCAATTTTTTTTATTTTTATTTTTTGAGAAACATAACATTTTCATTCCAATGAGACCACCAGGCCCTGGGAACACACCCCTACATATCAACCCGGTACAAATCTGCTGAGACCAATACTCAGCTTAGGCTACTGGAAACCGTGTCCAGTGTCCCTTAAAGAAATCTCCAAAAATAAAAATTGCGAAGCAAATTTATAGCCGTAAAATATCCTTGCTGCACAAGAAAACACCGGCATGTTTCTAGGAACGAAACACTATTGGCAAAGAACTACGAGCTATAATCTGCAAATCTAAAAAATGCCCAAGGCAATTCACGAAAATTTTACAGTTTAACCCTAAAATTACTTGCAAAGGCAAATTAAATTCTTAGATACAATTTCATTCTAAACTTCAATCCAAGTACATACTAAATTTTAAAATGGGCGTATTAATATTGTCTACAAAAAATAACCAATTGAAAACAACAACCAAGAGAGCGGCCACATACAGAGACTCCTAGGAAATTCAAAGGGAGGGGGAGATGCATAACTGCGCCCACAGAATATATGAGTGGAGAGGATACGAGCAAGATTTTCCCAGGTGGCACAAAGTCGAGCATAACACACTCCCCGCACCACTCAAGGCATGGGTGACCCTGTGTCACTGTTCCTATGCTTAGAATTCAACCACTCTTGGAGCGTAAACGACCCGGTAACTCCAAACGCGGTTATGGCTGGCAATTATTTTACCCTTCGCGCCCRGGAGACGTTCCCACCGCCACTAGTGAGTCTCCCACTCCCGCTGATGGCGCCGCCACCCACAGGGCTTCAGGGCTTTATGGCAATCCAAATTCCGAAGATCTACAAAATATCGAACTAAAAGAACAATCTCAATGACTAAGAGTTGGGAGGGAGGAATGGACATTAGGGTTACCCTCTCAAGCTCATTATCCAAAATGCTGTAAAGAGCCTTTGTTGCCTAGACGGGTTTCCCACCACGCACCCAATGGATACAACTCTAGTTTGCTCTTCACCGGGTCTCTCATATCATCCCAATCCTGTGAGTATCACCCTAAACCACTGCAAACATACTCCAGTGCTTAAGAATATCGAGAATCTGTGAATCTCAACCATACATGAAAACCCTAAACCAGCGTGAGCGATGAAGAGTAGAGATCGACAGAAAGCGGGGGAAGGCAAGGGAGAAACGAAGAAGAACGAAGCGACACCCCACTCATAACCAGCTATTATAGAACTCAAAGGCGATTAAGTCGTAAGCAGATTAGGGAACGCTCAGTCAAACGGGAAGCAACCCAGAAGCAACCCAGAAGAAGAATAGAGCAAGTACGGGGTACACCGAGCTGCAGTCGCCGTCATGTTAGCAGAAGAGATTTCAGGGAGGGAAACAAGGTGGAGAAAGAAACAAAGGAACAGAGAATCGCTTTACCCACACAGGCGGTCGGCCGCGAAACGATGACGGAAAGATAGAAAGAAGCACAGACCAGGAAGAGCAAGGAAGGGAACGAGCAGGGAAAAGAGGAATGAGTGGGAAAGAAGAAGGCGGGCAAAGGGCAGAGGAGTTAGGGCCACTGAAAAGTAACGGACAAAACCCTTCAAACTACATCAAACGAAAAACTACACAGAATGTAGAAGACAAATCAACAATAACATAACATGAAGTGAATGAACTTCAGACTGCCTTGCAACGTAGATAGGTCAGACGAGACTTGTTGTAGCCCTTGGACATGCCGGAACGCTGCCACTGCAGCCGCATGCTCAGATGCGCCGCTCCGCCTTCCATGTGTTTCCTGGGGTCGAGGCAGTCGGGATGGCGTGTCATGAAATACAGCACGCGGACTTTGGATGGTGAAAAAGGAGCCCCCCCTTTCCAGCAGAAAGCTTGAGGGAAGGACGGCTCCTCTGGTATCAAGATTCTGTTAGGTATGATAGTTGGTATGGAGGTCAGGTACGGAGCTGCCAGGATGCCATGGCGTAAGAGTGCAAGGCACTCCCTACCCACTCAAGGGCTAGGCTACGCCAGGGCACTGTCCCCATAGCTCTCACACAGCTATGGTGCCTGGCAGGGTAGGCGCCTCGTGGAAGAAATCAGCATCCACATGCCCCGACGTTGCGTCCTACACAGCCGCCGCTGACGACGGGGCGCCGCCACCACTGCTATCGCCGCTTCGTTAGCGCACATTTCGCGCGCCCCCCCCTCCAGTTTTTTTTTTTTTAGAAGGACCCTCCTTATTTTTTTCTCTCAATTTCACCTACCTACCACTACTCATTTTTTTTTTCCCCTTTTTTTTTCATGTTGGTTTTATAGTCCTACGGGGAACCCCGTGGCAGGCAGAATCGTGTTCACGAGAGAACAATGCTGGGGCTGCTCACGACCTGCAGGTGGGCGATACCGGCTAGGGGAAGGGGACAGCCGGTAGCACCAGGGACCATGCCAACAGGACAGGACCAATCCCTGGTGCCTCCCCTCAGGTGCTGGTCCCCCCCCTCCTCTACGAACATCAGCAGACTCTGCTCAATGCCTATCGGGGGATCCAGTGGTCTATATCTCTAGTTGGTGGGCGCCAAGCCAAGCATGCCCCAGGAAGGTACATGAGGCCAATGGGGATTGAATGAATGCCACTTTTTTTTTTTTTTTTTTTTTTTTTTTTTTTCCCTTTCTTTGAAAGGAACAGCCCGAGCGGCTGCTAGGGGTGCTGATATAATCAGACACCACTAGCAGTGACAGGATGGCTCCATCTATTGGTGGGGAAATCGGGTCCAGCGTCCCTGTAAAGTACATTTAAAATGCAATTTGTTATTTTTTAATTTCTTTTTTTAAATGTACTTTACATGGACGCTGGACCCGATTTCCAGCAGGTGTTGCTCCCCACCAATAGATGGAGCCCCCAACAGTGTTCGTGCTGCTGATACAGGTGAGCGTCCCTGTAAAGGTGAGCTTGGCTGGCTTGGCACTACCACTGTTGGGAGCCTCGTCCCTGTAAAGGTGAGCCCCAGGTGTAAAGTACAGGTGAGCATCCCTGTAAAGGTGGTGACTTCTTATTTATAATGTAAAAAAACAACAACGCCCCCAACAGTGTTAGTGCTGCTGATAAGAGAAGACACCACTAACACCTGGGGTGAAGCTCCATCTATTGGTGGGGAGCATCACCTGCTGGAAAACGGGTCCAGCGTCCCAAATACAGAAAATAAGAAGTCTGCCAGCATTAATTGCCCTGCCACCCAGGGGATTGACTGAGCAGGCCAAAATAGTATCCTCTTCACCCTCAAAGGAAAGGTGCCAGATAAAACCGTTAAGAACTGGAACTGTTTAGTGTTGATTCTGCCGGGACGACGCTGGTCGGAGCTGGGGTGAGTTGTGTTGCCCTGTAACCCAGCAGAAGTGGGGGTGAGACCTAGAAGAGATCAGCAGAGAGTACGACAGTTTTGGAGAACGTTGGAAGGGTTTGTGTGGGATTTCGAGGTTCTGGAACAATCGTAGGACCTCTGCAGCCCATTCTCATGTTTCTTGAACGACGGTAAGCTTAGGTACCTCAAAAAGAAAACAAGGTGAGTTGGAGAAGATGGTGGGTTATCACACGTCCTACCAGTGAGGGGGCTAGCTGGTAGGATGGGAGTATGGCATAGCAGCAGCAGAGATGGTGGCTCCGCTGCAGTCAGTCTTGCCGGAGTGAGGTAAAGTGGATTGATGGGGGGTTTTCCGAGTCATTTCGGAACCGCTGCAGTCAGTCTTGCCGGAGTGAGGTAAAGTGGATTGATGGGGGGTTTTCCGAGTCATTTCGGAATTTTGCTTAATCATGAAGTTGTCATAGACATGTCTGAAGTAGCTCCAATTTCTCCGAGCCAAAGCCAGGTAATGGCCCCGGTATCTCATGTCCCAAAATTCCATCCTTAGGCCAATTAGATTTTCTAGTAGTTCCTTGTCTCATTCTCATGAAATTTTCTGATGAAGCTTTCTGAACGTACTTGTTATGGGACACTGGGCCCGGTTCCCAGTTTGTGCCAGTTTGTGAGGATATGGTTGTATCTATGTGACGAACCACTTCCCGACCCCGTGCAATCTTCCGTACCCTTTCTTTTGCTTGTATCACACCAACCGCAAGAAAACCCCGTTTTGAGTTCTTGCTTTCAGGTGCCGCATTTTCCTTTTTGAGAGCTTTTTCGACTGCTGAGCTCTGTTTTTCTTCTTGCAAAGTCGGGAAATACATGGGAATTTACGTGCGCCTTAGCAAGCGCACTGGGAATTGGGCTCGGTAGTTGGGAATTCCGGGATAAGCGGAACTTCGACGTGTCCTTTTTGGGTGTGTGAATGTTCTTGGGCGCGTCGGGGAAAACTCTCGGAATTTTGCGTGAATACGAATAGGCGTAGGAGTTTCTTTTCCCGCGTCGCTTTTTCGCACGCGGATATGGTGATTTCAATTTTGAATTAGGATAGAAGCAAGCTGTAACTGTTTCGGTGCCTTTTTCTTCTTTTTTTGTTGACAGCGCCGTGCATGCAAAAGYTTCCTCCTCTYTGYCCCCYGCATCGCTCCCTCCCGCGCCTCCCTTCCCTTCTCCCTCCTTTTTCTCTCTCYCCGTAACTGTTTTTCCTTCTCCCTCTCTCTCTCTCCCRCCTTGCTTTCGCGCKCCCATTTCCCTTTCTTGATCATCTGAAYCTTGGACCCRTCTTGCGCCACCTCTCGCGCCTTTTCTCTTCTCACCCTCTACGTCTGGCGTACRACGCCYGGTCGATCCCCCGATAACTCCCTCTYGCCAATCAGGTGCGTRGATCGATAGGACCTTCCTATCRCRCGACGAATCTGATTGGTTGAACCTTGAGTTCCGAGGGATCAGCATGGCGTTCGTAGAGCACTCTTCTCAAAGTCTTCTCCTCCTGCTTCTCCTCTTACACCTCAACTTTCCTGTCGCCTTCTCCCCCTTYTATCTCCCCTGTCGCAACTATAAAACCCGCAAGCGCGTCCGCAAABCTCTCTTACGTTATCGACTCCTAAGCCAACTTCCGGGAAGCAGTGGCTAGGCAGAGTGGATTGATGCGAGTCGGAAAGTCCTGTCGGGCTGACGATAGGCTGGCCGGTTGCTCGCTTGATTGCTACGACGGACTGTGGGATCCGGGCGAACCGTGTCGAGTTTACGACAGCGGGGTGACGATCGCAGTGGTGGGAGTTAGCACGCGACAGTGGGATCGTCGGTGCGGGTATGAGGTTCGATGATTGGAGTTGAGTGAGTGATTGGCCCGGGGCCATAGTGGAATTAACGGCGAATGCGCCTGTGTTGCAGATTGTTATCCTTGGCGTGAGTGTAAGGCGGCGACGCCGAACTTTTCTCTTTTCGGACCTTGTCGTCTTTTATTTTG
>BFEA01000683.1:433741-446282 GCA_003427395.1 Chara braunii | reverse complement strand
CTCTCTTTCTCTTGTGTCAAAAAGATTGATTGGGGGACGCGCGAATCGCTTTTGTTCTTAATGACGTCTCAGGATATTTTGTGATTGATTGACATGTGGGTCGACAAGTACCCTTCGATTGGGCGCCAGCCTCCCGTATCTCCCATCCTAACGCGACCTTTTCCTTACAGTGAGGAAATGACACGTGTATGTGAGTACGACGTACGAGAAGCCGTTGCACAAATCGGCGGGCAGTATTACTTCCCTCCGGCCAACCGCTGTTCTGGGTTCGTAGAAGCCGGGTTTGTTATTATCGATACGCACGTCCCACCTTACTCGGTATTGTTGCCATTTAACGAGTTGATCGTCATTCCGTGGACGGCAGTAGAACCCCATTGGCCGCGCACTCTGTGCACCGAATGTCAGCGTTTTGAGCACTACGAGTCCAGGGGTTTCCACTACCGTGTGCGGAGTGAAGACGAGCATAAAGAAAGAGCTACGAGACTGAGACCCTCCACGTCAGACTCGGAACTAACCAGCGAACGACGACGAGACTTGATACGAAAACGGGACACGCGAAGCGTGCCCAAGCCTTTCTGTTTTAAACGACGGGCTGTAACCCGGTGGGAGGCACAACAATATTTTTTGGATTGAATTTGGATCTTTCCCTCTCTTCCCACCTTGCCCGCGCGCGCATTCCGCTGTCAGGCGGCCACAAGCAGTGCGGCGCCTGAAATCTGCGGCTTTGGGACTTAGAGTCATAGGCAAGTCCGTGTTTTGACGGTGCTCTGGTTCGACCGGGCAGCAAAAATTAGGGGAACTTTGGGCACCCCTGACTTTGGGCACACTGAACCTTACGAGTAGCCCTCAGAGATAGCGAGATGGGTGGCCGCACTCGGCACATCTAGGGACCATCATTTCCGGCCGTTCAGAGGGTTAGACCCGGGTTGGCCTGCCTCGAAGAAGCATCGCGGAAACAGACCTCGCCGCAACGCTGTGGCAGCATACGACCGGGGCCGAAAGGAGGCCTCGAATTTTGACTGTTTTAGTCCCATAATTAAAGATGGGAGAAAGGGATTAAGACCAGTAGGGGAGAAGAGAAAAACATAATATCCCTTAATTTTTTTATTTATCACGACATTTAATTCTAGGGGGAAAACCCTTGTTATTCTATGTTCTCGGCAATAAAATAAAAAACATAGAAAAAAATTAAAAATGGTAAAAGAGAGAAGAAGCAGAAGAAGTTCGGCCAATTATTTAAACTTTCTCGGAATTTAATTTTGGGGAATTTACGGGTAATTTACTATTTTCGAAAACAGAATTACGAAAAGAGAAAGAATGATTAAAAACAATGAGAGGGACAGGGACCCGTGACTACTGGGAGATTGACCTGATTTTCGCCCCGATTGCCCGCCATCAGCTCCGAACCCGGATTGATCTCTTTCCCCGGATCCTCAACAGTTTTCACTACGCCGATGGTCGAGGTACCCTGTGTCGCTTTCCCAGGTTTGCTTGATTACTAACATTACAACGGTTGGGGTGTTCTGAGAGTGGGAGCCGAACGGAACATCATGGGGTGATGCTACCTTGGATCAACAGTATGGTATTTGACTCGGTACGGGTACATGGTTCGGAGAGGTTCGGTATTGTTATGGAGTGGCTACGTCCTACGGTGACTGACGTGCTTCAGGATCAGTATGGGCCCGGTGACAGCTGTTTCACTGCGGTGACTTATTTTCAGGGTTGGGACAACTGCGGTGATTTATTCTCAGGGTCGGGGCCACTACGACAGTTATTCCAGGTTTGGAACCTTGGCGGCAGTTTGTTTTCAGGTCCGGGAACGTTGTGGCATCCTATATCAGGTTCGGGACTATCACCGTGAGCTTTTTCAGATTGATCATCACGGATATTTACTTCAGGGGCGGCGTCGACACAGTGACTTATTTCAGGTTCGGCGCTACCATGGCGGGGTATTTCAGCTCCGGCACCATTACGACTGCTTACCTCAGGTCGGGGACAGATTCAGCGTTACCAAGGTAAGGAGGCGCCCTACGGTATTCAGTATGGGCAGGTGCGACCACGTACTAGGACGGGTTATTTCGGGACCGGCACCGTCACGGTGATTTACTTCAGGCTCGGCATTGACGCGGCGTTTATTTCAGGTTCAAGACAGTATGATGGCAATTCAGCTTATCTGATACGGAATAGAGGCACATCTGAGGGACGGGATGGCACCCTCGGGGGCACTAGCTTGGAACACGTGCGGCCAGTAACACGGCATGGCTTTCGTGAAGCACAATGACCGCACGAAGTGGAAATTTTGATTGCTGGATCGGGACGTGCGGGGATGGGGCAGCTACAGCGCGGGTGCAACGGTGTATGGGCTGCAATCAGGCCTAGGCCCCAGGTCCGAACTTTCACTAACTGCGGGTCTAATGGGTGGTACCGCTCAGACAGACGGGGCCACTTGCTATTTCAGGCCAACGCAGCGCGGCAGGCAGAGGGAAGTCGCTGCTGCCTCGCACATAAATAGGCCATGAGAGGGACTGAGAAAGGGGGAATTTTGGGGACACACGTGCAAGCTGTACCCAGCTCTGCATGCCGAAGAAGGTGCAGTCCACACCCGGCCGGTTGCAGCAGCCAAGGACGTGGTAGCCTGGGAAGGAGACCGTCGGGAGGTGCTCAGAATCGGGAAGGGCTGGCCCGACCGAACGACGGGGGATCTGCAGCATAAGGAAGGAAGGCAGGGCTGAAGGGGGGATTCGGACGGAGAGGGCGGCTGCGTGCAAGGTGTCCCCCGCGGACGTCCTCGGAGGTTGTTGAGACGGGACTTGAGCGAGTCGTGCCCACCGCTCTCGCACGGAGGCGCAGGTTGTTACGGGAAGAGGGGAGACACAGCGCGCGGGCCAGGTGTACCCAGCCCGCATTCCATCCCGTATCAGTGCGCCAGGCGTCCTCGGTAGGATGGGCAGTTGAACTGGAGAAGGGCGGAGACGGGGGAGTTTTGAGAAGTATACACGGTGTGCACGGGCGGCCATTGCCCGCGCTGGCTGAGGTCAACAGAGACGGGGGAGTTTTGAGAAGTATACACGGTGTGCACTGGCGGCCATTGCCCGCGCTGGCTGAGGTCAACAGAGACGGGTAGTTTCAGGGACAGGAGACGAAGACGGGGGACGAGAGCATGCGAGGCGTTCACCGGGCTGCGTTGCTGATGTCAACCGGTTCGCTCGAGCAAGGTGGACGGCTGATGGAGCTCGACGATGGTACAGTGTGACATGGGAGGGGAGCACTTGACACGGTGGAGTGAAAAAAGAAAACGGTAGAGAGCCAATCAGGAGGGGCGCTGGGTGCGTGCGCAGCACCTCCGTTGGTAGATAGGGTCATCTAGTTGCGCTTCAACCGTCAAAGGCTACGACGGGATAAGAGCGTTCAGAAGAAGTGGGCGTGGAAAGAGAGCCGGGGAAGATGGGAGACCGCCGGAGCAGTTGACAAGAGGCCAAAGGGCAGCGCGGGGACGAGCCAGGCGCGCGCAGCTAACCACGACTCAGATACGTATGCAGGCGAGGGGAGGAGTAAAGCGCTTTTGCCAGCTGCCCACCGTCAAGCTTGGAGTTCGATCCGGGCGCACCCGCTCGGAGAAGGGGGCGGTAGGGAGGGGCAGGATCAAGGCGTACCAACTGGAATCGCCGCTAAACTGGCCAAGTGGAGAGAGAGAGAATGATACTTCGCTAAGGGAGAGCGACGGGACAGATGGGGAAAACATGTGATTTTGAAAAAGACTAGTATGCCTGTCGTGCCGAGTACTCGCCTGCCCACGGATCCGGATACGATGTAAGAGGAATCTTCCGCCCTGAGAAGCGGGGAGAGCGCAAGCAGTTTTTGGGCGCGATATTCCCGTGTCTCTTTTGACAAACTGCAGGTATTAATCTCGCAGATTTCCAGAGCCTTGAAAAGCCCGTTCCTCTGCTGTCGGGTTACGAGCTCGAGACTGCGCAGGGAAACGAGCAAGAAACGTCAGGTTTATCTGGGCTTCATAAGCCCGTTTCTAGTCAGGGCACACACGAATCCAAATATGTGCAGGAAACTGGGCAAGATACATCTAGATTGTCTGGGCTTAATAAGCCGTTTCTAATCTGGGTAATCACGAATCTGAATCTGAGCGGGAAGTTGAGAAAGATACACCTGGTTCGTCTGGGCTTAATTAGCCTGTTCCTATTCTGTGCAAACACGAGCCCGAATCTGGACAGGAGGTTGAGCAGGGTACATCTTATTTGACTGGGCTTAGCACGCCCGTTTAAGATATGAACAATCACGAGTCTTGAGCGCTGGGACTTGGGCTGAGTATATCTGGGTTATCGGGAGATGATATACTCGTTTTTGTTTCCAATGAAAATTCGAGTATTAATGTGCCAGAAAAGGGAAGTAAATATACGCAGACTATAAGGGTTCGACATGCCCGTTTCTTTTCAGTAAATTTTTGGGTTTAAATCTGCTCGAAAAAGTGGGGGGGAAATACATGCAGTGTATCTAAAGTGCAGTGATCACTTGCTTTGCCTGTCCTTTGCGAAACTCAACTGTCATGCAGTCTTGTCACCCTCTTAATTGACTGTTAAAACCCTTTACCATTTAAGCTTACCGCTTGCTCAGCTTCGCGTCGAATTTCATAGCTGCATATAGATGCAGAACCCACGACCGTCAGTGGAGACTACCGCTGCATGAACCTCGTGACATACCAGTCAATGATTGAAACCTACCGCGACACTTACTTGCTAGATGGCCGGTTGGCTGAAGCAACCCACTGCTGTATGAACATGACGTGACAAAGTGCGAGTTACGGCACCCTTTAAGCAATCTCACCACCTGGTCGCTGAGGACCTCGGAAGCGGGCGCGGCGAGTGACAGGCGCCGTAGCCCTTGGCTTTGGTGAAGAGTAGGTGCCCCTACCCCTCACACCGCGACGCGCGAAAACGATCGACTTGCTCCATCGGACCAACACTGGGGATTTCAGTTCCACACTCAATTTCCAAAAATCCTTGGCACACCCCATCTTGTTGTTTTTCTGGGCCTCTTTGCCGTACAGCTAACACTCCGAACGGAAGATAGCACAGGGCGTGAGGTTGGTATCGGAGCCGACACGTGTCGGTTTTGATGATAGTAAGTCGAACTGGCAAGAGGTAGGAGAGACCCTCCACTAGCTCGTCGAGATCGCCCCGTGACCAGGTCTCAGTCTAGTGCGACCGCGCTAGCAATACCAATGGTGGACGGTACTAGGGTGATCGTTAGCATCCCTGCCCCCTTCCCCTTCTTCCCCAACCATACCCATCCCGAGGCTTGGCTGGAAGCTGTCGAAGCTCAAAACTACAGCGCAGCCGATCTTCCCCGTGTTCTGACCTTACTACTCCGCAATACATCGCACGACTGGTTCAGAAAACATACATGGGTAGATTGGGAGACTTTTAAGCATGCATTATTGGCTCAATTCGACACGGTTAGCGAAGATGCCGCTTGGTACGTACTAAAAAATCGACCCCAAGGACCAGGGGAACTGTTACCCGATTTCATTGATCGATTTCAAACCACATTGGATAAATCCAGGCGAGACGAGAAATCTTTTCGAGATTTGTTTATTGATCACCTTCGAAGTCCGACCTTGAAAGGGAAACTGCAGAAAAAGATTCCGCCGAAAACAACCCAGTTATCGGCTATCATTACTAAAGCGTTGGAGCTAGACTTGGCTGATACAAAAAAATATATCAGCCAGGAAGACGAGGACATTACAGATACCATACGGGATGTAATGGCCAAAAGGTGATCATGGCTACAAGTAGTCGAACGGTTTTATCCCCGCCCCGACCATGATCTTCCCGACGGGATCGTTTCCGATATCTCGACTGCTTCTCCTCCATCTCCCCCGGTGAATCAATCGATCGCAGTCGTTAGAAGTGGAACTTCGTCTGAACCCCCCTCGCCGGCCGTAACCAATCTACACCTTACCTAGATGATCCATACGGTTGCTACCAAGCAGTCCAAATGGATGAGCAACTTGATCTAAATACAGGCCGCTCATATGGAACGGATGGAACAAATAATGAGCAGGCTCATTAAGCCTAACCCACCTCCTGCTCGACTGCAAGCAGCCCAGGCATTTCGCCCGGGACTGTCCGCAGCCGAAACGTAATCAGCCTCCCCCTGCTGCGGCCCCCGTTGCCCTTAATCAAGGACGAGTGGCCGCTCTGATGGATACGGATCAAGGAAGAGAACTCGTGGCATATGCCACAGAGCAGCCCTCCCCTTCAATGACAGCGGGATCTTCTTCCCCCGGCGCTGCTGACGTGGTCGATCCTCTCGAGTATCTCCATCTCACAGGCATGATCGGAGCGATCCGATCGGTCCCAGATGATCTCGAGTGGGTCGATCGCGAATCCAATCCAAGACCGCAATTTCAGACAGGAGACATTGATGTACTGAGAACGATCAAGCAGTTAGACATCCGCGTTCCTATTCCCGTAGGGCATCTGCTCACACCATATCTGAAGCGGCAAACGATAAACTTTTACAACACTGCCAGAAAAATCAAAAAATTTTCACCTATCAACGCATACAACGGATGTTGAAGAAGAAGGAAGAAGGTGAGGAAGTGGTATCCCCTGAGCCGGACACTAAAAAAAACTGAAGCCGCACGCATAGCCGTCATTTCTGTAGCAGAAAAGGATCACTTCGTACGAGCTCGGCCAGTACTATGGAAAAGTGCGGAATGTGACTGTGAAGTTTGGGGTATGTCGTTTAATGCTCTAATCGACACAGGGTCTTCTGCAGTGGCCATATCATTGGAGACTGTTAAAAAGACGGGACGACTTGGATCCATTCTTCCTCAATCTGGCAAAGACAACTATGTCTCTGCTGATGAGGAAGCAATGAACATTGTAGGCATTATCGAGAACGTGGCGGTAAAGGTCGGGCGAGTACACGTCCTTGTTAGCGCACTCGTAATAGATGTATGTTCCTACTCTGTGTTGTTGGGATTACCTTGGGCAATGGCGGTGGGCGCACGTCTGCATTTCGATTCGAAACAATTGGTGCTCACACAAACTGAGGGAAAGCCTCAGACTGTTCCTTTGCGGGTTTCCACCCGAACGATAAAACGGGTTCCTAACTCGCCCCAAATAGGGATGATCCGAGGCATTGATCCCGATGAGTGCTCCCCTTCGCGCCTCGGGGATGGAATCAGGGAACGGGAATACGAAGAAGAGATGCGCAGTAAAGAGGAATGGAAGCATCTGGTTGAACTTTTCGAACATGAAACCTCCGAAGAATTTCGAGTGTGCCCCGACGCCGCTCGAAGCTTCCACGTGGATTCTGAAGACAGTGCATTCACGCCTCTAACAACCCAGGTCAGTCCTTCAGTCCTCCTCGGGGAACCCATATTACAAGTTTCCAATCTGGCTGATGATTTGGAACCCCCTCGCACCTTGTACGAGGGAGCTCTTTCCTTACGAACGCGTTATCATCAAACGAAACAGTATTTGGACGTTTCTGTTTTTCCAACCCGATCACTACTAACGACAGGAGCCACCACCGCCTTGATTAAACAAGAAGCGGAAGCACCGGTAAGTGATGTGCTGAATCTAATGCAAAAAATGACGGATCTAACAAGGCTAACTGTGAAACCGACTTCGGTTGGTTCAGAGACTGGCGCTGAAATTAAAGAAACGGAGATGATCAGTTCCGCTGAGTCCCAGATGATAGCAACTATCTTTTCTGTTCGCACCAGTAGTTTTGTTTTCTCTAGTGTCCATGAGCAGCAGGAACGGCCGGTTGATTGGATCGATATGCCCCTTAATATGTCCGGGGAATCGACGATCCCCCTCCCGAGTCACGTCCCTGCGGAACTTCGAAAGTCGTTAATCTGTGTATTGAATGGTTACGCAGAAGTGCTGAGCGTGCATGACAATGATATTGGGTTAACTAATGTAATTGAACATGTCATTCTTACGGGAGATCATCCGCCCATTAGTTGCGCTCCCTACCGATACTCGTCAGCTCTACGAGCGGACGCCTTCCAGCGGATTAAGGAGTTCGAAGCTAATGGATGGATCGAACCCGCTATAGGACCATGGTTTTTTTTTGTAGTGATAGTACCCAAGAAGGCTGGGGGGATTCGCATTTGCATTGATTATCGAAAGTTGAATGATATCACGATTAAAGATGTGTATCCCCTCCCCCGGATTGATGAGTTATTGGATGCGATTGGGAGTGCTCAATTTTTCAGCAAGTTTGATGTTCGTCATGRGTTYCATCATCTTCTTGTCCRAGAGGAAGATCGACCGAAAACAGCGTTTGTGCTTTTCGAAGGCAYRTGGCAATGKATTCGATGTCYGATRGGTATCTGCAATGCCCCTGCAACTTTTCAGCGGGCCATGAACATGGCTTTTCAGAATTTCGTACGGAAGACTCGTTTGGCACAGAGCATCATCAACTACTGCGTGATTGTGTACATGGATGACATCCTAGTGTATTCGAGTTCCTACGAGGGACACGTGCAGCACATCGAATGGGCACTGCATGCGTTACGAGATGCAGGTTTCAAGGTGGCGCTTGAGAAGTGTCAGTTTTTCCTCACCACCATTTCTTTCCTGGGGCTTGTGGTGACAGACAAGGGACTCCAACCGGAGTCGCAGAAGGTGGCAGTTGTCATCGCGCCTGAGGCTAGTGCCAGCCATAGCTCCGTCCCCATCGTCAGACATACCTCCTACCTCCGTCTCCTTCCTCCTTCCGATTTTCCTCCCTCTTCTTCCTCGGAAAGCGAAGAAAACGACGATGATCTAACCCTCTCTCCTCTTTCTCCCTCTTGTCCCTCGTCCCCCTCTCCGACCTCGCCATGAGTTTCATCATGAAGCGGGTTATCGACGCACAGCTGCGGCAGCCACGTGCCCACATCTCAGAGATCCGGCAAGTTTGTCACCCTTGGCTCAATACGGATCTCCGCCGTTTGATGCGATTCTTCTGCGACGAAGGTATCTGTGCCACCGCCGCGTTTCGGATAGAAGGAAGCCCTCATGCGATAGTGTTCGCGGAGGTTACTGCGTTCATCGGCGAGCGGGTCCCAGAACGAGCCACGTCACCACAGTGGCGGCATTCACCGGCGATATCAGCTCGGTCAATCCGCTGCGGCATACCGCGATCTTGGCCTAGCTGCGCGAGTGGACGGAGCAAGTGTCCAACGTGTGGCAGCACGTCCTCGCCCGGGAGGGGTATAACATCATCCCGATTTTTGCATCGGACCTTGACGGCGTTCGTCGATCACCGCGCGAGCGGCCAGTTGCGATCCCAACCCTCGTCCCCTTCCCCCATCCCCAATGAACCATGCCAATTTTCTCACCCCTCTCTCTATCTTTGCTCTCCCCTCTCTCTTCCCCACCTTCTGGCAATCCGATCTCCACCCTTCTCTCTCCTTCTCGTTCGAACCTCTTTCGGTCCCTCTTATCAATCCTGGACATTGGCGGCTGTGGCGCGAGACTTTTGAGGAGATTGTCCTTCTGCCTGACCCGAGTACAAGTGAAGTGGACGGGCACTATCGAGCACCCCACGTGGATTGAGAATCCGGAGCTGCTGATCATACAGGGTTGGAGGACTAACGCGGAAGGAGATCTTATTGGATTCCTCTTTGGATCGGTACGACCGGGTCGTCGTCAGTTGATTGCACAAGAGCTCATCGCACCGATCGTGCAATTGGCGGACGATCTCTCGCCCGACATCTACTTTCAGAGCGGCAACAGTCCTGCTCCGTACATTTTCGAGCGATCCTTGGATCCGTACCTTCAGTGGACTTCGTGCTTGGAGGAACCTAGGGACGAGGATACGCTACCATCGCGGCAGGAGTATCTGAAGCCGTACGAGATCATCCCTCACGCCTTCTACCCGAGGGCAGAAGAAGTGGTGATTGACGACGACGACGAAGAAGAAGAAGACGACTACGAGGAGACATCGGAGGAGGGAAGCTATAGTGAACATAGCGAGGGCGAGATGAGTGAGGAGGAAGAGGAAGAAGAAGGAATCGGGTTCGAGTGGGAAACCCCGCCGGAGGAAGCGACGCGTACGGGAATGGAGGCGGAAGATCCGGAAGCAGCGCGAAAGCGCGAAGAGATTGCCTCCGGAAAGCGCCAGCTGGAGTTCGCTAGCGAGGCTAGCATGCGCATCGGTAGCGATCCGACCAGGGATCCAGAGCCGCCGAGGCCCGTAGATGGCGACCCTGCAGCCGCCACCTCAAGTACCGCGCGACGGAGACGGCGCCGATCCCCCTCCTCCTCCATCCCCACCCGTCCCCCAGTTCGCCCACGTGCCAATGCGGGCGATAGGCCTTCAACCTCGGACGATGCCCCGCCGACCCCTTGATTTTCTCACCCTCGAGCAGATCCGTACCCCCGTCACCTTCCCTTCCCATCCTTTCCATCCCCATCTCTTCCGCGACTTCTACTCTACCCGTCTACTCGCCACCGTCCACCCCCATGCCTCCCTTCAGTCCGCTGCTCCCACGTTCTGCTGGCATTTCCTGTTGTTCAGCGCTGCATGGGAGCAATGCAACGTGGTAGAAGTTTACTGCATCGCCACGGGGGCAATCCCCGCTTGCCGCCACTTCGAGATCTTTCGAGCGGCGCTTTTCCGTACCCTCTCCTCCTTCTATCGCGACTACCTCGCCTCCCTCCCCCGCAGTGGCGATCATTTCCGCCGCTTCCACCGAATCATCCGATATGAGGAGCTCCCGGTGATGATGGAAGGGATGAATCACTTCCTACCCCCACTCCCCCCCCGTCATCCCCGCGAGATCCCCGGCATGTACCGCCTCTACTGGCCTATTCCAACTAGGCGGTAGATCCCATTCACTTGACCCCCCCCCCCTTTTTTTTCGCTCCTCCCTTCATCGGCACGGATCAGTAAGCTTCGCGAAGATCACGCCATCAGCGATGACGTCAACCTACGCGCTGATTAGACAGTCGGCAACGAGCAAGGGTGCAGAGCACACGGAGATCAGGTGGACCATGATGGCGTCACCTGGACGATCTCCACGAGGCAGAGGGTTGCATATGACAGGGCTACAAAAATCTTGCCACGAATGTTCTCGCCATCTCATCCGCGGCCCAGTTATCGTTCCTTGTACTTCTTTCTGCTCTGTTGATATGCTTGGTTCCTCATGCATCACTCTGTTGTTCCCTCTTCTTTTTCGCCATGACATGCAATCAGGAGATCGCATAATTTTGGAACCCCCTGCGCGTCACATATGTGACGAACCACTTTCCGACCCCGTGCCATCTTTCGTACCCTTTTTTTTGCTTGTATCATACCAACCCCAGGAAAACCCCATTTTGAGTTCTTGCTTTCAGGTGCCGCATTTTCCTTTTTGAGAGCTTTTTCGACTGTTGAGTTTTGTTTTTCTTCTTGCAAAGTCGGGAAATACATGGGAATTTACGAGCGCCTTAGCGAGCGCACTGGGAATTGGGCTCGGTAGTTGGGAATTCCGGAATAAGCGGAACTTCGACGTGTCCTTTTTGGGTGTGTGAATGCTATTGGGCGCGTCGGGGAAAACTCTCGGAATTTTGCGTGAATACGAATAGGCGTAGGATTTTTTTTTCCCGCGTCGCTTTTTCGCGCGCGGATATGGTGATTTCAATTTTGAATTAGGATAGAAGCAAGCTGTAACTGTTTCGGTGCCTTTTTCTTCTTTTTTTGTTGACAGCGCCGTGCATGCAAAAGYTTCCTCCTCTYTGYCCCCYGCATCGCTCCCTCCCGCGCCTCCCTTCCCTTCTCCCTCCTTTTTCTCTCTCYCCGTAACTGTTTTTCCTTCTCCCTCTCTCTCTCTCCCRCCTTGCTTTCGCGCKCCCATTTCCCTTTCTTGATCATCTGAAYCTTGGACCCRTCTTGCGCCACCTCTCGCGCCTTTTCTCTTCTCACCCTCTACGTCTGGCGTACRACGCCYGGTCGATCCCCCGATAACTCCCTCTYGCCAATCAGGTGCGTRGATCGATAGGACCTTCCTATCRCRCGACGAATCTGATTGGTTGAACCTTGAGTTCCGAGGGATCAGCATGGCGTTCGTAGAGCACTCTTCTCAAAGTCTTCTCCTCCTGCTTCTCCTCTTACACCTCAGCTTTCCTGTCGCCTTCTCCCCCTTCTATCTCCCCTGTCGCAACTATAAAACCCGCAAGCGCATCCACAAATCTCTCTTACGTTCTCGACTCCTAAGCCAACTTCCGGGAAGTAGTGGCTAGGCAGAGTGGATTGATGCGAGTGGGAAAGTCTTGTCGGCCTGACGATAGGCTTGGCCGGTTGCGCGCTTCATCGCCACGACGGACTGTGGGATCCGGGCGAATCGTGTCGAGTTTACGACAGCGGGGTGACGATCGCAGTGGTGGGAGTTAGCACGCGACGGTCGGGATCGTCAGTGCGGGTATGAGGTTCGATGATTGGAGTTGAGTGAGTGATTGGCCCAGGGCCATAGTGGAATTAACGGCGAATGCGCCTTTGTTGCAGATTGTTATCCTTGGCGTGAGTGTAAGGTGGCGACGCC
>BFEA01000683.1:388921-404346 GCA_003427395.1 Chara braunii | reverse complement strand
ACGGATGTATCTTTCCACATTCTATGTTCAGGTACAATGTAAAGACACAGACATGGTTTACACAAGCCGAGAAGAAAGGGTGTGAGCGGCTGAAAAAAAAGAAAAGGTTGTAAGATACATTCAACCTAAATGTATCTTTCCACGTTCTAGCGGAAGATTCATTCAGGCTAAACAAGCCGGAAAGTGAGGATACAAGGGCCTAAAAACAAAAAAGGTGGTCAATAACTTTCAGTGTCTTTCACATATGTATGTTTCCACTTTCTAGCGGAAGACACGTTCAGGTAGAATGTATCTTCTGCTAGAACATGGAAAGATAAATTCCCGTGAAAGTTAGTGACAACCTTTTTATTTTTTTTATTTTTTTATTTTTAGAGAACAGACCGCGCAAAAAATCAGCAAGGAGGTTACAAGATGCTCGAGAACTCTATCCCGGACATGCATACGTGTCTGCAGCTAATCGAGAGTCTTGAAGCATCCAACAAACTCAGGGGATAAAACAACCAAACGCAAAGTTGATCAACTCATCCGCAGTTCCCATCTGCAGGCTAAAATAGCGGTTTGTTCTTCTATTTGAAGCGGAACGGTTATCTAGTCGGTCGAGCGGACAACCGCTTCGAGTCCTCATCTGAAAATCATAAAAGATCGAGAGGATCGAGGACGGTACACCACAGTGACCATACGACTTCTCCATACTAATCCACTCCACCATTCTAATATGTACTACCGGTAGTAACGTAACTACCGTTTGCTTCTTCACACTGAAAAAAGTTCCGCCCAAGGCCCACCGCACCGTCTGGTCCTCCTCCGTTCCGTTTGCGGAAGGGAACAACCTTTTTTTTTCAGGCGATGAAGATCCTTTCTTTTGGGCTTGTCTAGGCATGTGTCCATCATTCCATATTCTAGGGAAAGATACATTTAGGTAAAATGCATGTATCTTTTGCTATAACGTGGAAAGGTACAACCACAAAACTTATGAACGAATTTTTGCTTTCCCTCCCCACTTTTTTTTCCCCTTTTCATTTTTCTTTTGTGGAGTTTTGTATAGCGAATAATATGACGACATAGAATGGCTGCGTGCCCAGCTCAAGAGGTGTACTATTTTTTTTGCCTTTTTTAAAGAAAAAAAGGGGGGGGGGGGGGATGACGACACACACACACATATGTTTGTAGCCATGAAAATTGAATGAAGATTAGCATGACCTGTGCACACTGACACACACGAATGGAGAAAGCTGAACAGCTGGCATACTCTCCCCATCTCTCCAACTTTCTCCTTCCTTCTCTCGACACACTCACTTGCGCATCTTATTGAATAGCCTCTCAGATCGCTTGACATCGCACTCAATATTCTCACTACAGGCTGAAGACATGTGGCAGTTCATGAAAATGGAACGCGCTTTAACGAATGGGTTGCCACGTGTAGCAGATGCATTCCCTCCACGTTGTATTCCTTACTAGGTGGCATCGACTTGCAAAGTATAACATCGGAAAAGCGCAGCAGATCTTCCCAACGACTGTTTCCATGCGCTGCCACCTTTTGTTGTTGATTTGGTTGCCTCCCCGCACTTTGCTTCCTCTGCCCATTTGCTTGCCTTGTTGATGCTTAGTATTGCTGACTTGCCAAAACTACTCGGTCGTGCTATCTTGCTTGTTATTTGCTTGTTTGCTTGCTATTTACTTGCCTACTTGCGATTTGCTTGCCTGCCTTGCTGTTTGCTAGCCTTGCCTTGCTGTTTGCTTGAGGGCCTTGCTAGTTGCTTGCGTGCTTCTGGACTGTCGCCCTCGTTGTTACTTGTTACTTGTGTTCTTGCTTCGCCATTTGCCTCCACACACGTCCCCTTGCCAGCGCACCTTTTGCCAGCAGCAGAGGGATATACCTTTCCACGTTACAGAAGAAGATACATTGGGGTAGATTGCACATTCAGGTAGAATGTACCTTTCGCAAAAACGTGAAAAGATACAAACCTTGAAGCTCTGGACGTCGTGGACGACCTTTTTTTTTTTTTTTTTTTTTTTTTTTGAAAAGCTATTGTGGAACAGACTGCCCCAGGTAAGTAAGAATTATTTGATTTCATTCACCAAGGTCTCACTGGGTTTGAACTCAGTTCTATATTTCAACAGTTCTTGGGTGGAAAAACTGAGGTAGGGTTGTTGGTTCTGGGTATTCTATTTGGGTGAAGACAGAACCTCAGTTGGTACACACATGAACTGCTGAAATACAGACCATAGTTTGTAACTTTGTATCCATGTGGAACTTTCTGGAGCCGACTTCTGATCTATGAATTTGATGTTTTCTAAAAAAAAAAAAAAAACTCCAGTTCCATATGGATTCAAACTCTGGTCTGTATTTCAACAGTTCATGTGGGTACGAGCTATGGACTGCTGAAATACAGTCCAGAGTCCGAATCTGTGTGGAACTTCATGAAGCTGATTTCTGATCGAGGATTGAAAAAAAAAAAAAAACTACGGTGGAACTACTGATTCAAACTTCAAAGTCATGTCTGCATCTCAACAGTTCGGGTGGGAAAGAACTGAGCTACCTTATTCAATACTATTCACCCAGATTCAAGCCCCGAATAAGATCTACGCATATCAGTAACGTTTTTTTTTTTTTTTTTGAAGCATCAATCAGAAGTGGGTTTCTTGGCCTTTTGACTAAGATCAAGTGTAGTACATGTTCTCACAGTTTTGTTTCAAAAGTTCATGGGTGCACCATTCAGCCACTTGGGCTGGGTAGCATGCATCATCTGCACGCATAGTATGCTGCAGTTTTTATTCTTGTTGAGAAATGAACCAAAAAAACCTGGATATTATAAAAACAGTCCGAAGAAGGAAACAAAAAAACACTTGTTTTTATTAATGTACGGATGAATGTGCATATTGCAGTTCATCATCTTCTTTTGCTCAATTAAGTTCGATATCAGATTAAATCAACTGACGCAGAATTTCCTTTCGTTGTTGCAATCTTTTATTTTGCAGGGCTGGAAGTACGGAAGCCTATGGCTGACTCTAGTAGGAAGACACTATATTCATGACTATAACGAGCCTCATTTTATAATCTCATGAGTTATACGACTGTCACAAGTCTCATTCAGTCTGAGACAATGTTGTAAAAAGCATCTTTGATTCAATAAATCTTTGCTCTCTCTTTTGAATGATTTGCTTTTGTGTCGATTCTGCAAGCGACTTAAAAATTTTGTTAGGTCAATGAGACTTCTTGGCTCATTGTTGTCGCTTTGAAAGATTTAGCTTGTAGCCTTGTACTTTCGAATATGAACACGAAAGAGAGTTGTGCAGCATCGAGTCAAAATGACTCGGATCATGCACCCCATGACAATCAGATTGGGCGGACTGATGTCTGTACCGACTCAACTCATAAAAATAACTCGTCTTCCAATCCTGAAATGTCAAAATTGAAAAAACAAATTGAGGATGGATTGAGGAGAGGAGGGGATTCTTGTAATTACCTTCTCAAGGAAGAGAAAGTGAGCAGAGCACCTTGTTGGAAAAGGTTTGCTCATGTTTGTGTCCGTGATGGGGCACCTTTGAAGATGCACGGCAATGGGTATGCAGGTTGTAAGAAGTGCTTTACCGTGTACGCATTTACGACAGCCAATGGGACAAGCTCTTTGAATAACCACAAGTGTCGAGTAGAAAACACAGATGCAGGGGCCATGCACCTTTTCGCAACGATAGTGGAACCCACAACCGCATAGAAAAGGAAAGTAACCAAAGCCGTTGCGGCGATGTGTTGCGATGATCTCAGACCTTTCTCCATGGTCTATGATTCTGGATTTCAGAATGTTGCTCAAACAATTCTGGATATAGGTATTGCCAGCAGTAGAGGGATGAAGGCCAATAGATTGTTGCCATCGGCAAATACTGTGAAAAATGAGATAATGTCATCCGTTGTGGCGACTAGGAAGCTTGTCAAAGAGGTCGTTATGGATCACTTCGAGGACAAGATCTGGGCTGGTTTCATTGTCGATCTTTGGACAGATTCAATGAGAAAGAATTCGTTCATGTCTATCACCATTCATTTGATTGATAAGAGTTTTGCACTGCATGACAGGACTCTTCAGGTCAAAGCATTTTATGATGAGTCACACACAACCCCTCTTGTTTTGAAAGCTTTTCGGGAGTGTCTTTTCGAATTTGGCTGCAACGACCCTGAGCTATGCTACGTTTGCTCAGATAGCGGTTCAAACATGTCTGGGGTCGAGGGTATCAAGAGTGTCTACAAGTGGCACCTTTGTGCTAATCACAAGATTGTTACAATCTTGACGACTGTGTTGACGAAAACGACCACCACAAGCAGCGGGGTCAGATCTGCTCCTTTCTACAGGTTCTATGATCGTGCCCCCGGATGTTTACGATCTCATTGACGGTTGCAAAGATCTCGTTCGTTTTTTTAAACAAGCGAATTTGCAAAACTGTCTAAAAACAACTCTGAAAAAGGAGAATGCCACAAGGTGGAACTCATTACTGAAGTTGTTGAATAGTGTAATGGTGAATTATGATGAAGTGGGTGATGTTCTTCGGAACAGGCAGGAAACAAAAAGTATCTCATAGATAAGATTGACCGTGATCTTTTGATTGAGTTATCTCGTTTTCTCACCCGGTTTCAAGAAGCAACTTAGAAACTGGAAAAGTTTCTTGAACCTACACTTCATCTAGTTGCTTTCGAATGGCATGCCTTGGTGGAGCACTGTGCAATTCACACAGGAGATCACATGAGTCTTGATGATAAGGGGAATGAAATTATTGTTCCTGCCGACTCAGAGCAAATGAAAGAAGTAACGAAGTTGGTCAAAGACACGTTGGAAGAGAAGTGGAAGTTAGAGGATTTGCATGTTGTCGCAGCATTGCTTGATCCTCGACAAAAAGACCGGCTGGAACTGTTTGATGTGTCGTTTGTCCAAGTGAGGAGAGGGAAATCTCGCCTGAAGGAAATCATGCAGCAAGTTGGGGGGGGAGGTCTTGAAGACCTGGAGTTGTCCACAACAAGACAAGTTGAACCTCGAAGTGAACGACCATGCAAAAGAAGGTGCCCGTTGCCGGGAGTGATCACTATGTGCGGCTCAGATGAAGAAGATGATGTTCCTGATCATACTCCTGATGTTGAGGACACGTTGAASGAGCGGATTGAGAAAGAGTTTGAGGTTTATTTCAATTTGAAATTGACTAAGGATGAAAGACGAACATTCACCATCTTGCCTTGGTGGAAGGCAAAGGGCACTGCAGTGAAAACTGCAGAGAAACAATTGTTGTTTCCCCCTTTGCCAATCATGGCACGTGCAGCCCGCTACGTTCTCTCTGTGCCAGCCTCAAGTTCGAAAAGTGAGTGCAACTTCTCTGATGCTGGGAACACTGTCACCAAGAAGAGGAACGGCCTCAATCCTTCAATCATCAACGATGTCATTTTCATGAGATCTAATAAAGATTTAAGGAGGATCGTTTAGAACGTGCAATAGTTTGAGGAATCTAGGAATCAAATTGTTGTGCCTGTATAGTAGTACAAGCTCAGTCCAATCGATGCCATTTTTGTAATCATACTTCTATAGTTGCTACCATTATTTCTGAATTGTTTTTCATTCGTAGACAATTGTACTTCGGATTTGTCTAGTGTACTTTGCATTATCTTTTTGGAATATCATGATTACTTAGTTCCTTTTCAATATCTTGCTGGTTTTCATAATTTGTTTATGGACTCCATAAAAAATGTTTCTAATCGTTGATTGTCGACATGGGGGGAGCCTCCATTTCGAGGTACTCTACAATTATCTATGCTCATTGTATGTATTGTGGTTTCATTTCTATGATAAATGTCTTCGTCAATGATGTTTGAATTACTTTTTGGGGGGAAAAAAAACGGCCTATGGTGGAGCCAAGGTTAAACTAATAAAAAATAGAGCCATATTATAATATTTCATACTAAATAAAAGAGAGGCGGTCCATAGTGGTTCAGGCTGGGGCTGGGCGGCCGGAGTGGCGTAAAATTAAGTCCTGGTCTGGCTGGGTGCAGTTGAACATTTTTTCAAGTTCGTGGCCAGGCCGGCTGCAGTTTGCAAATTCTGCAAAAAAACATTTATCCAGTTTGGACGGCTGGCCAGAAAATTTGTTTGCAGTTGGGGCTGGGTACAATTGTAGGTTTTTTTATAGACCAGATTTGGGCTGGATGCAGTTTGCCCCAGATGCAAAGATTGCGAGCACTGCACTCTACTCCCCCTCCCTAAATTTAAAGACTTAATTAAGGACTTTTGGGAGTTCTGGCAAACCCAGAAACCCAAAGAGGGGGAGAAGGTAGACTGGTTTAACAAAGGTCTGACCCAACTGAGGGAGAGAGCTGAAAAATTCTCCATTCAACATGCTAGAGACCGAAAAGCCTACCTAGAGAGCCTCATGCGAGACCTCGAAGAATGGGATGATGAGCTGATGAAAGACCCCTGCACCGCGCCTCCTATCACAGATTATAAGAAGTCCGCGGCCACCTCCAGGAGTACTTAGAGCGACAGGCGCAGGCATGGAGAGTGCAGGCCAAGATTAAGAAGGATCGCATGAATGGAACAATGGCAAAGGCATTTTTTAATAAGGCCAAAGCAAGGTCGAGGGCAACTACTGTTCCCAGACTCAACCACCCGCTCGACAACAACGCCCCACCAACAACCAGTGCTTATGCAATAGTGGACTATGTTGCCAGATGCTACCAAAACCTCTTCACGTGTGAAACGCATGACAAGCACCCAGACAAGGTCCACCAAGTGAGAGACGCACTGCTGCAGTCCATCCGATCTCGCCTGACACAAGACCAAAGGAACACCCTGGACAAGCCCATAACCCTTGAGGAGGTATGGGAGGTCCTGCAAGGTATGGAAAATGAGAAGACACCGGGAATCAACTCCTTCCCAAAAGAGTTTTGGGTGCAATTCTGGGACCTTTTCCACCGTGATATCATGAAGTTCATAATAGCAATACCAAACGAGGGGTCCTTCAGAGGGATGATTAACTAGGGTGTCTCGACCCTCCTCTACAAGAAAGGGGACAGGGAGAACATAAAAAGCTACAGACCTATTACCCTTCTCCCTGTTTCCTATAAATTGGTGACTAAAGTCCTTACCAATAGATTGTTACCCCTGATGAACTTGCTCATTCACCCAGATCGAACGGGATTTATGCCTAACCGCAACATCCAGGACAATATCCTTCTGGTCAACGGGACTATCAAATATGCCCGCTAGAGGAAAACCCAAGCGGCGATCCTCTTCATAGACTTCGAAAAAACGTACGATCATGTTGACTGAGACTTCCTAGATACGTGCCTAGATAGGATGAACTTTGGTCCGACCTTCTGTTGATGGGTACACCTTTTGCACAGGTCGGTCACGACTAACATAATGTTCAATGGTCACGTCTCACCATCGATCTGCCTCCAGAGATCGGTGCGCCAAAGAGACCTCATTGCGCCGTTGTTATTTGTCATTGTCATGGAGGTTTTGGCATCGTTGATCTGATCTCACCCTCAAATCAGCAAAGTGCCTATCCCAGACATCCCCCAACACCTCATACCTGTGACATCACTCTTTTCAGATGACCTCACCATACTCCTACGTGCTGATCCGACCAGCCTCCAAGCCTTGATCCAAGTCATACACCTCTTTTCATTGACTGCGGCAGACATGGAGGTCAATTGGGGGGCAAAGACAAAAGGTTGGTGGCTCCACCCACAAGGACAACTCCCCCCACCCGAACCGAGTGTTGCATGTAGCCGCAAAGTAGAAACCATAAGGATTTTGGGTGTGAGACTGACAGCGGAGGGCCCCCCGGCTGACCACAGAGACATGCTGGTCAATATGATAGTGGACAGACTGGCCAAATGGGAAGGTTTGCACACATCACTTGTGGGACGCGCCTTGGCAATTAACAGTGTCATCCTTACGACCATCTGGTACAAATTCGCAGTATGGCCACTAAATAAAAATAAGTACCCCAGACTGAAGAAGGCGCTCACAACATACCTGTGGAAAAATAATATCAAAAGTCAGCATTGTCTCAACAGGGTGAAATGGGATGTGGTCACACAACCTAGGTCTATAGGGGGTTGGGTATCCTGGACCCTTAGAGAGAGAGTGAGACACTCATCTTCAAGGTCCTCGTCCGACCGCTAATGGGGAATGATATCCCTTGGGAACCGCTGGCCTGCCTGCAAATCGCCAGTCTTGCCCCGCAATCACAGGTGCCTGGAACGGTGCACTCATTCCAGTGGTTGGCAAACAACCATTGGACCATTCCATCTCCACCAAAACTAACACAACCAGCAAACCCGATACATGCTACAAAGTTGGACATATCGGTCGACCCGCTCTGGCCCTACATGATCCGACTTTGGAGGCGAATAGGGCCTAAACAGAAACACCCCCCCAATAGATGGTATGATATATGGAGGTAACCTCTCTTTGGCAACCCGCACATTCTCCAAGAAACAGGAGACCTGTTTCCCTAAACAATGAACTCCCCATGACTCAATTGGGTAAAAAAGGGAGTATTTACTGTAGGGGACCTGTGAGACCCAGTTAGTGGGGACCGGGCAACCCCCAACCAGCTGAGAAACAAACTCAGGCATGTCAAACATATTGAAGAAAAAACTGGTTTGCTAAGAGAAACCCTCCCTCTCGCCTGGCACCTTACCCTGCAAAGGGGCCCAACGATCGAAAAAGATGAGTGGGTGGTTAAATACACAGATATGTCCTGCGCCCTCGTCATCTTTAAAGTCAAAAAAAGTGTGGAAGGTGCATGCGCGTTGGAGGCCTGTGAACCACAAATGCATGGGGCGAGGTTTTCCAAATTGACAAAAAATGACGACTTGGATTCCACATACGGGTGGGCTAGTCTCATGCAGGTAAGGGTGGTAGGAGATCCACAAAATGGCTACCACACATTTCAGCCAGCCACGCCCGTGGCCAAGCTCCCCTTCGACCCGACTGAGTGGGAGTGGCCTGACACTCGACCTATGCAAATACCTATGCAAATATGGGAGTATACAGTCAAAGGGGGATACAGAGCATCACAATAAGACCAGCTAAGCAACAACACAATTGCAGACAGATGGGCATGGGACTCGCCACTTGAACCAAAACTGCCACAATCTTTCACCTGGTCCAGATTTGTGAAGATCATGCCAACAAACCATAGGTCCCTGCAGTGGTAGATTCTGCACCGTTGCCTCCCCACCCCTAGGTGGCTAGTCTCCATAAAAAATCTGGAACAGAAAGGGGAGTTGTCTCCCATATATGCATATTGTACAAGGTCTCAGAAGCTGGCCTGTGCGACCCTCGAGCACTGCCTCCTGGCATGCCCAATGGTCACCCAATTATGGCAATGGTGGGACATGGCCTTCCATTCCATCATGGGCTATCATATCCCTTGGGACATTCGCCTTCTGCTCCTGGGAGATAACTGCCAGCTGCAGGCACACTGGTCTCCATTCGCAACCAACCTGTTCGCATACACACGGTTGCACATCCTCATGCTAGCGTAGAGAGTCAGATGCTCCTTTGAAAGAAAAAAGCACCAATTCGGCCTGCAGCAGGCACAACAAGCTATCGAAGAACAAATCAGAACCAGGATCCGATAAGCATGGAAGTCGATGAAAAAGGACCACCTCGAGGAGAAAGACTTCACCACCAAGCAAGCAATCCGGGACTCCTACGTACAGATTTGGCAGGATCCAAACATAATATTCTTTGAATTGGATGCCACCCTCAACATCACTTGGAAACCATAGAGGAACATGGAACCCAGATGGCAAAGGAGACCCTTCTCCGAATTCCAAGTTCCTTACCTACAACCCAACTTTGTCCTCGTCACGTCTTCGCGCCCATGACATATCTGAGGCTGCCTTCCCCCACCCTTCCCCCTCTGATCTTCCCATGCCCACCTTTCTCCCTTGCCTTCCCCCCCCCCCTCCCCTCCTTTTTTCTCCAACTGTCTACTGGGGATAATGGGAACAGTGGGAATGATGCCTCAGACTGTGGGAGGCGCTAGGACAACTACGGAGGATTGGTGGTCGGGAGATGCAAAGGCAAGATGCAAAGGAACGTTGCAACGAACCCGGACCCAAAGGAGGGACACATGTCGGTCTGAAGACAACGGCCACAGTCTGAAAGACCTAAGGGGCTCAAGAAAAAGTTCAATTACCAGAAGGGTCTTATATGGCAGCCCTGATGAAAAATAGATCAGTGACTACATAACTAATGGTTGTGACCCCGACCTGAGATATTGCATTGCTAACTTAAAGGGTCGCTGGACCCGGTTTCCAGCAGGTGCCGCTTCCCACCAATAGATGGACCAACTCGCTGGCCAAGCCTTCATTTCGGGCGGTTCTCCTACCACTGTCGGGATACTGGATCTGCAAAAAGCTTTCAAAGCATGGGCCCTGTGCATGGGTGTCACACATCTACCATATTCGGCCTGGTCAGGCATCACTTCAACATCTAGCATAAATGAACAACGTCATAATAGCAGGAATCATCTGCAATGTCTGCATTTATCTGAGAATTCTTCATACATAGTATAGATCAGCCAAGACGATACAGGGGGGCTGCGAACACTTGGGAGTAGTCTCAGGAAGATCAGTTGTCAACTTCTAGGTGGGGGCTGGGTCAGATGTTTATGTAGGAGCCCCATGATGGGAATGGGACAATTTGCAGCTCCAAGGGATACCGGGTGCTACAGAGTAGAATAAAACAATGACTACAACCTCAACATTGACCTGCATTGAAGTATTAAAGGGACGCTGAACCCGGTTTTCGGCAGGTGTCGCTCCCCACCAATAGATGGAGCAGCCCAACAACCAAGGCCTCAATTCCGGTGGTTCTCTAACCACTGCTGGGATAGTGACCTTATAAAAGGGTTTTTCTTGAAGAAAAAGAAATAATTTCGGTACCACTCCGGAGGGATGGTTTCAAAAGGTTATCCAAAAACTCCTCTACATGATGGCATTACCTTAGGGTTTCCTGCAGCTGGTCTGCTGTTATCCAGTCCTGTCTCTCGTTGTCCTAGAGATCACCGACCCTAAGTACCCCATGTTTAACTCAACTTTTCCAGGGGAGGGTTGAGTTTATCATGACGCAGCCTCTCAGATATGTCACCCATCGATTTCCAAAGAGGGGTTGTCGGTAGACTTCCTCCCAACGGTCGGGGTGGGTCCTGTCTGGAAGCGGGAGTTTACGCCAGGTATCCAGCAGAGATCGTCAAAAGTTGTCCATCGACTGACCCCTGCCATCCAGCCCCTCCCTTCCTCGTGGGAGCTTACGTGGGATCGTCCAGAATCGGTCCTCCAACCATGTTAGCGGGTGGATCGTATGGGGGGTTGCCCGGGCCAGCGGGGCCAAATGTTCCAGAGCTAAAACACATCACGGGCTCTGGGGGGCAAAAATGAGCTTTTTAATCCATTTTAACCGTAATGTTTGCACCTGCGTGGTCGGATCATTATTCTCAGCGCCCCCCCCTCCTTAGGCTGGATAATTGAATCCCACGACACTCGGGTAATTACATTGGTCTGCTCGCCATCCCCCCTCCATAGAAAAACCGCTGCCTTTTTCCTTACTAGGCTCCTCAAGGCCGCTTTGCTCAATGACCAAAGTAAATACTTATACCATAATGTTGCAAAGACTGCATTGTTAAGTACTAGTGTGCGGCCGAAATGATGTATGCTTGTTTCTCCAATTGTTTAATTTATGATGAGCTGGACCGCTGACCCATTCGTCGTTGATTGGTGGGCTTCCTTCTATAGTTATGGATACCCCTAGGATTCTTATTGGGGTCTCTAAAGGCATCCATGTAATGTGTGGTGACTCTGGAGGGCGTCCCCCTTGATAGTGAATTCACCATCCTTGTGTCTTGGACCCCCAATCGACTGTCATGTCGGAAACCCTGACAAACTTTTCCATCATTTGTTGAATTTCTTCCATGTTGCGGTGTGTGGCCTCTGCCATTGTTGTGAGATCATCCGCAAACAGGGAGCACACTGGGATTGCATCCTCCAGAATACGTGTGACTCATATTTTAAGTAATATTTTTGTTTTTCCGAAGGTTGGCAGCTAATGCTTCCATAATGATCGGAAAAAGGAAGGGGGCAATTGGGTCCCCCTGGCGGACCGACCGCTCTAAGTGTAGGGGCGGAGCAATTGGGTCCCCCTGGCGGCCCGACCGATGTTATTTAAGTGCATCGGGCTATGGTCACGGTCGGGGCAGATTCCCTAGTTTTTTGTTCGTAAAGTGTCTCGATCGTGATCCTTTGGATACATGTTATGGCCAGGCTGAAGAAGTGGGAGTCCATCGCTCATTCAGTGGAAAACCTGGATAGTCTTGCTCTTGTTTGGGCTCCCCGCCATCGATACTGTGTGTGCTTCAAAAGTTGGTCTTTTAAATATTGTATGTCGGTGCGAGTTTGTAGTTCAGAGGTCCTTTGTTCCTGCCCTTGCGAGTTTTGCTTCTGTTCTGTGTCCACAAGATTTTGCATAATCGTGATTTCTTGTTGTGCAACTAAATATTTGAAATATTCGTTGCATTTTTTAGCCATAAAAAAAACCGTTGTTAAACCATGCGATTTGTGATTCTTGTTGAGGGCAGTAGTCTTTCCAGAAGTCCCAAGCCTGTTGCGGGTATTTCTGGAAGGATTTTGATTGAAACAGGGAGGTATTGAGTTTATAGTAGCTGGCCCTCTGGCCTGGTCGTTTGCGAAAGGTCCAAACCGCCATACACATCTTGTGGTCCAGACCAGGGTACGGGCTGGTCGGTAGTATTGCCACCACGATGAGCCCCCCTCCCAACTCTTCTGAAGCCAATATTAAATCGATCCGGGATTTAAACAATCTAGTGGGGTTATTATTTTGAATACAGGTAAAGACTCTTTCGGTGGGTTAGCTGCGCCTTAAGGTATCAAATAGCGAGAGGGGAACGCACAAGTCTCTCAGCATCCGTTCGTCCTCTGTTGCATTGTGTGTGGTAGTGGGGGATACTTTCCATCGGTTCAACCACCTATCCGGTGCAGCATTGAAGTCTCCTGCTAGGATTAGCGGGATATCTGGAGTAGAGACTGTTTCAATTTTTTCAAAAAAGGTCCTTCTATCACGGGTTGTGATAGGGGCATATAGGGATAAAATGCACACTACTTCTTGTTCCAACATGCCCAACACCTTAACCCATCGTCCCTCCTCCTTATCCTTCTCCCAACAGAGTACTTCTAATTGTGGTTCGGGCGGGATCCAAATTGCTACCTTGACACTCCCCGGGCTAGGGGCAAAAACTTGGTAGCCTTGGAAGGGCCAAACTTGCTTGTGTGCCTTGTGGTGCTCTGGTATGTCCATTAGGTGGGTTTCCTGAACGCAAACTACGTCCAGCCACGTTCTTCCCCCGACCCCCCGCATTAAGTCCCACAACGCTTTAATTTTTTTTGGGTTGTGGGATGCTAGACCATTTACATTAATTGTTCTAATATCCAGGCTTGCCTGTTGTAGGATGCATTTCCAACTTTTGTTTTTACCATACACAACTTCTGCCTAGTCCATCGTAGATTGTGCGTTGCCTAACCCTTCCCTATCCGTTTAGTAACTGTGACCATTCTTGCGTCTCCCAGTCCAACCCCTAGTTGAGGATATTTTCCCTCAGTATTGTGCATATACATGTGACTAGATCATCGGTTAACTAGATGTTACTAGGTTTTATTTTCAGTTGTTGAGTGTCCAGAAGCATGTTATGCGTGTGCCATTGTAAACCTGGCTCCTTGTTGTCTTCGAATCTCACATAGAGATCCTTGTAAGCCATCTTCAGGTTTTCTGAGGAAACGCTGATGGTGGCCATTGCCCCCGGTTCATAGTGACTTGTGATGAATTATGTGACCTTGTGGGTCCTTAATGCCCCTTCCCTCTGCATATGCCAACCGTGTAATGTCATTCCTCCGTAGGCAGAGGTATATGGGTCCTCATGCTCGGCTGGTTACAGACCCAGTTCCCATTTTCCGACCTTCCTCCTAATCGGTAGCACCAACACCTTGTCTCCCTTCGGTAGGCTTTCATGGCATAGCCCCTTCTCAATGAGGTGGTGCAGTT
Organism: Chara braunii; assembly: GCA_003427395.1. Taxonomy (NCBI): domain Eukaryota; kingdom Viridiplantae; phylum Streptophyta; class Charophyceae; order Charales; family Characeae; genus Chara; species Chara braunii. The sequence continues at coordinate 390,238 of BFEA01000683.1, read as the reverse complement.
TTGCCCGCTTTCAGGGTCCTATTTCCCTTGCCGCCTCTGCTGCCTTGCCCTCTCCCTGTTCAGTTTGTTCAGCGTGCATGGCCTGTGGTGTGCCCTCTTCCTATGGACCGATCAGGGGGGTGGGGGGGGGGCTTGTCTGCATGCCCTGAGTTGGTTATTCTCTCGGACGAGTCTGATGTTCCTGCCGTCATTGGGGGCTGAAACTTTTTGTGCACAATATTCCTGACTATGCACAACACCTGTTGCCAATCAGTTTCGGGCATAGGCCTTGCCCCAAAGCCTGTTTCAGACTGGGGTTCTCGTCCAGTAGAGAAAACAATTGTACATAAGCCTCGTCCCAATATGACTCTGTTTGGCCTGTGCATAGTGCCTTAACCATTCCGCCAGGCCCCTTAGTCTGGTCTCGACATCTCTCTTCCCCTTGTGACCCCCAAGCCTCGGGGGTACTGTCCATCATCTCCTCTTCTAGGGGGCCCACTGGCGGTTTCCAATCCATGGGTTGAGGTCCATAAGCATGAAAGAAGGGGTCCATTTCGGGAAGGGGTTCTTCGCTGGCCAGAGGCCCTTGAGAAGGGTCCGTTTTGGGGGGGGGCTCTTCCGGGGCCTGAGGCCCTTGAGAAGGGTGCGATGCTGCTCCCTCCCCTGAGGTGTGTTGCCTGGTCACTTAGTAGGTGCTTATATTTACAGTCCCTTTCCCCTGGGCCAATTGTTTCTCTCCCCCTGGTATCGTCACGCCCTTTTCCCCCTCCCCCTCCCCCTCCCTCTCCCTCTCCCCCCTTGACCGTCCATTCGCTATTGCCCCCACCGAGGGTCTCCGGCCTTTCCTGTCCCTTGCCTTTCTCTTCCCCTCCTGTTTGCTCGTTCTGCCCCAGTTTCCCTCACTGCGGTTTGGTTGTTCGTTTGTCCCCAGTTTCCATTGTACTTGCTGTAGCCTGAAATTGATTGTTTAGTTTTCCAGGGATGGTTCGTTTTTTTTGGTTCTGCATTTTACCCGGCTTGCTGGAGTGTGTTTTTTTCTTCGGGGTCGGGGATTGCCACAAGTCTCCCATCTCTGACGGGGTGATGAAGCCTTGAGGCCTGGTCTCTGTCCGGGGCTTAGTCCTCACTGTTTTTGACCTGCTTTGCTCTCTGTGGGTCAGTGCACCTTTTTCTTTTGGGGGGTGGGAGTGTGAGAGGTCGACGGTCCCCTCCATATGCGCCTCCACCGATTTAGGAGGAATCAGTGTCGTCCCCCGTACATCGTACGAGGGGTCTCCGTACGGCCTGTGAGTACGGACGGACAAACGACCGTACGGTCGTACAAACGGTCTCCGTTCG
>BFEA01000683.1:375239-388655 GCA_003427395.1 Chara braunii | reverse complement strand
TTTTTTTTGGAAGAATAGCCCCTGCGTAAGCCCACTATCCCGGCGGTGGTGAGAGAACCGTCAGGATTGAAGGCTTAACTATCGGGCTGCTCCATCTATTGGTGGGGAGCGACACCTGCTCGAAATCAGGTCCAGCGTCCCTTTGAACATCTTGGAATGCAGAGTTTTATTTTTGTCACTTTCCTGGGCGTCGACCAACTTTTGCTGTACAACCCAAGACCCCATTTTCCCTCAGAGCTGCTAATGATTACCCGTCCCATCATGAAACACTTCTTATATTTGTTGGTCTCCCCATAAAAAACCTGCAGCTCCCTGTTACAAAACTAAACCCTAAACCCCGAACCCTCTCACGAATACAAGTTTTGAACTTTATTCGGCCCTTTAATTTAACCCMAAACCCCAGACCCTGTGCATGTTCATTGATATGGGAAATTTCGATCTGGATATGAGGCGTATGCTATGGATCTCATGCTGGCCTTGACTCCACCCACAGTCCTTCGGATATCGTGCTGGCCTTGACTTCACACACAGTCATCCGGACACATCAGCCCATCCGTAGATACTCCACAGACTCATGATTTGAAAACCTGTAACCAGTGTGTGGACTGTGTGACCTGAGGGTCGTGCAGTGTATCACTTCTCAGCTTATCCTGGGGATCGAGCCGGCCATCACACCATACCCAGGTTTCAGCCTATCAGTCCTCAGCATGTCCTCCAACTGCAGCAGCCTGCTCCCACCTCTAGCAATCGTGCAGGCGATCACTCCATTGCCTGTCTTTTAGATGCACGAGCCCATTCCCTTATACTTCAATCAGGCCCTCCCGTTCTTCATTGCGTCGTTTGGCTTCCTGGTTTCTTCTGCCGCTGTCTGTCATCGAGTTCTTCCTGCAGATGACCATTATTCACAGCTTCTCCAGTCCCCCGTTAGTGAAAGCAGGCGGGCAGGAGGGTGTGACASAGAGAAAGGCAGGTGGGCTGAGCAGGGAGGAGGSCGGGTGGGCAGGGCAAGGGGRGSTGGAGRGGKGGSGGGGGAGGAAGAGGGGCATYGACATATTCATCCKGGGAGGAGGACAAAAGAGGGAGGAACTGCAGCGAGCGGGATCCCAAAATGGGAATAGGGCTTGAGGGGCCATTCGTGTTCATCCCTTCTCCAGTTCTTCCATTGCAGGAGGGAGTCCTGAAGATCCGCCATGGCTCTCCGTGGGCCCAGCCATTCATCAGTGAACGCGGTCGTCAGTTCCTGCTTCTTGTTCTGTTTTTGTGCCACCGTGAGAATGGTGTCGTCCTCGATTTTTTGGATCGATTTTTTGGTGCAATCCCATGCTGCTCTCACCCTCCCGGCCATATACTGCGCTAGGTGGTCCTTTGCGTGGGGGGTGGTGAAAGTATGCTGCTTCCGCTCATAAGAGCAGCGTATCCTCCAAGCGAGCATGAGGAGTTCGATTCTTGTTATGTGAAACAAGTTCCTCTCGTAGGGGGTCCAGTCCGCACGGGGGGACGTCGGGTTTCCAAGGAGCAGGAGTATCGGGTCCCACGGGAACTGTGAGCCTGTAAGGATCGCCCAGGCCCCATCCCACCATCTCCAGATCTGGGACACCATCGGGCACCCTAGTAGACAATGCTCTAAAGTGGCTCTGGAGGGTTGGGAAAACCAATCGCAGTAACTGCAGATAGGTGAGAGGAGGCCTTTCTGCTCCAGATTAGTTTGCGAGACGAGCCAATCTGGGGTAGGCAGACAACGGTACAGTATCTGCCATTGGAGGGCGCGGTGGGATGTTGGCATTATGTGCGAGTATCGGGCCCATCTAAAGTCAGCTAGATCTCTTCGTGGTAGAATGAAATATTTTTCCCATCTTTTTTGCACCGTTGTTTTGGTGGACTGTGTTTTGTGTATGACACGGTATCCCTGTTTAACCGTGTATTCCCATGGTTTGACAGGGGCAGCAGCTCCCTTTTGAGGCCATTGCCATTCTGCCGGGTCAAAAGGGAGGAGCGAGATAGGAGAGGATGGTTGGAACACAAAGCGGGATTGGTCTGTGTCTTTAAACACCCGTATCCTAACCAGGCCCGCCCAGTTTCGGGTCGTGTCCTGCTCGCGGTTTCTTCGTAGCGCTGAGCACGAAGCGGCCGGGGAAAGAATGTCATATGCCTGCAGGTGGGCCATCAGAGGCGTGATTTCTGCCACCTTGTAAATCAGACCCAGGGGGCCAGTGCGGGACCAGTGGACAACCCAGTCCCCCTGTTCAATCGTGCGGCCATTTTTCAGGGAGAGGATTCATGCAAGGGGTATAGCCTCGGTGAGTCGGTCAAGGTTGTGTTGTCTTTGCCTGACATATCTCAACTGGTCCTTCATTTGGTCAGCGGTTTTCCATGCTCCACGTTGGAAATCCCAAATGTCCCCCACAGTATAGACCCCTTTGGCCACCCACTGCCTCCAGTGTGATCGATTGGACAGGTGGAATGGCTGCCCTTGGTCATCACATATGATGGGGTTTCCGAACAGCGGTTGCCTCACTATCTCTTGCCACCTCAGGGTGGGGGGGATGCGTTGGGGCCCCATTTCCCTCCATAGTTTCACCATGTTGGGCCACAGCGGATCGTTAGGTGTATCCCTTCTTGTTTGGGCCTGTTCTGGAAGCAGAGCGGTAGTAGCCGCATTTGGTCCAGGGATCGGCCACGCCGGGTTGGTCAACCATTGCAGCGGGTGGACTTGCTTTTCCTGAGGAGAGGTAGGAGCGAGGCCTGCGATCTGAACGTGGGCGTAAGGGGCCCACAGTACTTGGTTTCCCATCAACAGGCGGGTGATGATTTTAAAAGATAGTGCTTTTAGTTGGTCTTGTGGTTCCAAGATCGCCAGCCCCCCCTTCGATCTAGGTTGGGCGATGCTGTCCCATGCCACTCTAGACAGGAACGTGGGGTCCTCGTGATCATTTTTCCATACATATGCTACTGCCGCTCTTCTCAACCTCTGAAGCTGCTTGGGCGGGATCGGCCAGCAGGCTGCCTTATACCACATAGCAGAGAAGATCGCAGTGTTGAGGGCCAACGCCCTTCCCACTATCGAGGTGTGCAGTCCCTTCCACCTTGCCATTCTCCTGAGGGCTTCCTCCACCAGGGAGGCTCCATGGTCGGGTGGAGGGCCCAGCGCTGTAAGTCGCACCCCTAGTATCCGTATGGCTTCCTGCCTCGGTTTCCATGTTATAGCCGGTTCAGGGGGGGGAGGGAGGTCATGGGGGTGAAGCCACCAGCCTTCCGTTTTGGACCCCCAGTTCACCACCATGTCAGATGTCATTGAGAATATGTGTATGGTGGTGACCAGCGCATGCAGAGAGGATGGGTTGGCTTTGATCAGCACAGTAAGGTCATCAGCGAACAGCGATGTGACGGGAATGCGAGTGTGGGGGATTTCAGGCACGTCTATCTTCTCTATTTTCGGGTTAGCCTTGATGGCCGCGGCAAGTGCTTCCATCACTATAACAAACAGCAACGGGGCTATAGGGTTACCTTGTATGACGGATCGCTGAAGCGGAAACGGATTCGACAGGTGGTCGTTCACCATGATATTCGTCGTCGCCGTTTTGTGAAGGGTGTCGACCCATTTCCTAAAAGCCGGGCCAAAATTCATTTTTTGCATGCACAGGTCAAGGAAGACCCAGTCCACATGGTCGTAGGCTTTCTCAAAATCTATAAAAAGGACCGCTGCTTCCTTTTTCCTTTGTCTTGCATATTTGATCGTCTCATTCACCAAAAGGATATTATCTTGTATAATCCTTTCAGGTATAAAGCCTGATTGGTTAGGGTGAATGAGGTGTGTCATGTGGGGGAGCATGCGATTAGTCAATGCCTTGGCCACCATTTTGTAGGGGACCGGCAACAGAGTTATGGGTCGGTGGTTTCTGACTTCATTCTTTGCGCCCTTCTTGTAAAGGAGGGTGGTGACCCCTTGGTTGAGGAGGCCCCCAAAGGAACCATCAGTCTGGACAACATTTACATAATCGAGAAGGTCCGTTTCGAATGTGTCCCAGAAGGCGAACCAGAATTCTTTCGGGAACGAGTCCAAACCAGACGTTTTGTCATCCTCCATCTGATGGAGGGCAGTGTAGATCTCTGCTCGGTCGAGGGGCCGTTCAAGGGCCTCCCTGTGGTCCTGCGAGAGTACCGATTCGAGGCTGTTCAATAGTTGTTGTCTCGCATTTGCGACACTGTCGGCCGGTGTCAGAGCTGTCTTGGAAGTGAAGAGGTCCTGGTAGTATTTTGCAGCATATTCGGTCACCAGGTATGGGTTGGTGGCCTCCGGACTGTCGTTATGGAGCGGGTGTTTGAGCGAAACGATGGCGGCTTGTCTCGCCCTCACCTTTGCTTTTTGGAAGAAAGATTTGGCCATGGTCCCATCCGTGTGAATCCGCTTGATTTTTGCTTGAATCCTCCTGGCCTCTGCTTGGGCTTCCAAGTGCTCTTGTAATCGGTCCCTTGCCTGTTGCAGGTTACAAAAGAGGGTGTTATCCAAGGGAGAAGAAGAGAGTTGGTCATCCCATTTTTCAAGGGTGCTGAGGAGGTCCTCCACAACTGCTTTCCTCTCCCTCGCCCTTTTGATGGAGAATTTTTTCACAGTTTCTCTCAGCTGGGCCACACCCCGATTGAACCATTCAACCACTGACGCTGTTTCCTGTTTTTTGGATTGCCAGTATTCCCAGTATTCTTTCACACACTGTTGAAAAGACTGCAGTTTAATCAGTGATGTGTTGAGTTTAAAGAAACTGGGTCCCCTTTCGAAGGGAGGGCGTGAGACCAGGGCAACGACAGTCATCTTATGGTCGAAGGACCGCGAGGGGCTGAAGGGGAGTATGGCGGCCTCTATCAAGGGGCCCGACAGGTCATTGGAAAGAAGTATGAGGTCGATTCTGGAATTGGACATGCCATTCCCCCCCCTGGCCCTGATACATGTGAACGCTTGTTTGGTGGGATGTATAGTTCTATATGAATCCACCAATTGGAGTTCCGCCATAAGCTGGTTGAACATGAGGGTATCAAGTCCTTGCTGCTGCTGCGACTGGGACGGTCCGTCCTGCTGAGATTGACTTCTTCTGTCTATTATCGGATCAGGTGCGAGGTTGAAGTCGCCAGCCAGGATCAGAGGGGATTCCGTAGGGAGCACACGAAGAAGCTGCAGAAAGAACTCTGCTCTTTCTGGCGGTGTGTTGGGAGCGTACACAGTTGCGAGGCAGATGTCGTCGTCATCCCACCGGGCCTTGATAAGTACCCATCTCCCATGCTCCTCATCCCTCAACACCTCCACTGGCTTGAGCCTTGATGTAGGCGGGAGCCTGATTGCCACTCCCACTGAGTGGTAATTCTTAGAGTAGGCGTGGTAGGCTTGGTAAGGCCATATTTGTTGCGCCTTGTCCTTGTGCGGCGGGTTGTCAAGGAGGTGTGTTTCTTGCACACACACCGCATCAGGCCAGTAGGCAGGGTCATTTGAACGGATCATGTCCCATACCACTTGCACCTTTGGTTGTGTCGCTGCTGCCAAACCATTCACGTTGATTGATCGCACATCCAGGTCTGCTTTTTTTAGAGTTTTCTCCCACAGCGGCACCTTCCTCATGGGGGGGGGAAACACGGGGGAATGGGCTCCGGAAGTGGGCGGGGAGGGTGAGGCGGGGGGGGGGGGGGGGGGGGGGGGGGGGGGGGGGGGGGGGGGGGGGGGGGGGGGGAATAACAGGGCACGAGGGGAGGGGGGGGGGGGAGGGCCTGTTCGATGGACTGGGCGGGGCAGCGGGTGTTGCGGAACGGGGGTTGCATCGGGTGTGCATCATGAGATACAAAGTGCGAGCGGGGTGGGTGCAAGACTGCGTCGCCGTCGTTTATTCGCACTGCTGCCTTGAAAGGCGAAGCTTTGCATGCAGTCCTTGGGAGAGGATCAGCCCTAGGATGTGTCTCATATGGTTGGCCAACCACACCTGGCTGGTCCTAAATCTTGTAACTGAGAGCTGCTAGAGGTCTTCTTCGGTGAACCAGTCTGTTGTTGCCTGGATGACTTTGTGCCTGTGTATCTGTTCCTTGGTGATGGTGAGCAGCACAGTGTGGATCTGGGGCGGGAAGGGGAGGCCTTGGGGAATCGACAGACAGGAGAGTATGTCCTCCTTTGGCATTTCCCAAATTGTGTGTAAGTGGGCTGCAATGAGTCCGAGTTCCGGTTTACCTTTCCATCCCATCATAGCCAATCCGGTAGGCAGTTTTCTATATTGGGGCTCCATTTTCAGGAGTCCAATAAGCGACTGGCCACTGGAGGTGTCTTCCATTGTCAGTAGCAGCAGTGCATTCTCTTTGAGATTTGATACGTCCCATAGTTCCTGCCTCCCCACCCAGTCCCTCATCCTCCCCCTTGTCGCCATTTTGGGGGGCGCCCCCTGCTGTTTCTCCCGGGCGTCCAGGGCGGTCGGGGCTTCAACATTTTGATCATCGGCCTCGCTGTCGTCTTCCTCTGAAGAAGAGAGGAGGTCTATTGGTTGAGCTCTGTGTTGAGGCGGTCGTTCCGTGCGCGGGTCGCCGGTGTCTCGGTCATCGCTTTGAAAGGAGTGAAGCATGTCCAATTTTGTGAGAAGGTGCCTCGGGGGAGGATGCAAGTCATGGGCTTTGTAATCTAGATTAATGACTGAGCGGACATTTTGCACTGTTTGGTTGGCAGGGGACTGCTGTATTGCTGACTGATCAGCAGTGGGAATCTTGAAGAGACTGCTTCTGATTACTTTGTCCACCACGCCTTCCGCGAGGATGGCGATGTATGACCAATCTATATCCGCACAGTCTCGGAATGCGTCCACCGTTTCCAGCATCAGGGGGCTCGTAGCAATCATATCCGCTATCACTTCCCAATAATGGGGTGGCAGGGACTCAGCAACTTGCACTTCAGTATCCTTGAGGTAGACATGCAACGCCCAGTCTGCTATGGCTTTAAATCTTTTTTGAATTATTTTTTTGTGGGACCATTTGTTGTCTTGGGGGTCCATTAAAGCCTGAGGCCGTGGGTCCAGTTCCATGTTTTGGGGAGATGCACGTTGTTGGCTGTCCTGCTGAGGTCCTTGCGTCGCTCCGTGCAGGAGAGGGATCGACCCGGGCAGGGGTTCCTCAGTGAGTTCCATCGGAGCAGGGGAGTGGTGTTGAGTCCCCTGGCCGGTTTGCGGGAGCCCCAGATTATGATCCTGGGCCCTGTGCTGGATTGCAACCTGTTGTGGCTGGTGGGAGTGCACCCAAGCACAATTATTCCTCACCTGAGCCTGCCACATCGCAAAGCCAGGGAGGTAGAGTTGTTGTGCGAGCGACGTCGTCTCAGCGATGACACAGCCATGCGGGAATACACCCAGGCTTTGTTGGAGTTGTGCCGCCCAGTGCAGAACTGGGCCCTGTGACGGGGGTTGAGGACCCGCTGCCTGTTGTTGGGGGGGGGGGGGCTGTGTCGTCCGGGAGGGGGGGCGGTCGTTCCACGTCCATCACCTGTGTGTGATGGTCTGTGTCATCCATGATAAGGGAAAGTTGTTCGACGTCCATTTCCTATGTGGGCAGTCCTTGGTCTGTGTGGGTGTCTGCGGGGCAGGGCGAAAGGACCTGTATCTGCATTTGTTCCCCCAGGGTCACCGTCTGTACTATGTTCGGCGGTTGCGCTTCCCCCATTTGCACCTCTGTCGCGTGAAGAAGCGGTGGCAGGGGGCAAATTTGTTGTTCACCCCCAGTGAGATGTTCAGAGTGTTCGTTTGAGCCCTGATCCTGATGTGAGCCTTCGCAGTCAACAAGGGGGGAAGTCCGGTGTGCCTGTCTTGCACCCATCGCTGTCGGGAGTTGGAGATATTTCATCTCCCCCGTGAGCTCTGAGATGATAACTCTGACATTGATATTGGTCATTGGCACGGCCGGCGACGAAGGAGGGGACGATCCCGGCTGTGGCTGTGGCAGATATTGGGGGTCCGGCGTTGTCGCAGCTGGCAGGCCAACTACAATCGAGTTCCCTGGATCGACAACCTGATTTAAGCGGTGGTCGTGGTGCCGCCCGTCGGGTCCCTGCATTATAGCCTTGATTTTTGTTGCGGCATTCTCGATTCGACTGTACTTTGCCATCGCCTTGACCAGGCCATTCACTTTATCTTTAACCTTCCCCAGGCCAGACTGGTCATCGACTTTGTGTTCCACAGGGGGTGGGCACTGCAGTCGGAGGGAGGGCCCAACTTCCCCAGTGTGGGAGCTCTGCTGTGCCGCACTTTGAAGTGCAATGTCTGTGTCTGGGAGGGCCAGGCGAGCTCGCTGTGGACTGTGTACTATCGTGGACAGGTGCCGGACAGCGGGGGGGTCACCCCCTTCCAGTTTGTCACGAACACCGAGCAGCACCACGGTTTGCGAACCGAGGTTCCCCATGGCCAGGTGTTGCTCTTGCTGTTGGCTATGGTCCTTCCCTTTGTCACTTGGAGCATCGTCCTTTGGTTCTGTGGGTCGTTGCTGTGGGGGGAAGGGACCACATTCCAGCAGCTGCGATCCCCAGCTTGCTGCCGGGAGGGGGACCCGCTGTGGGTTATGCTCCAAGGTGAGTGGGTGTTGGGTTTGTCGTGGGCCGCGGTTGCCTGCAACTTGGTGTTCAGGCCCTGCAAGGGGGTCACCCCCTTCCACTTTGTCACGAAGCCCACCCCCTTCCACTTCGTGATGAAGACCCTCTTGCTGAGCAGCAATGGCTGCGCTGGCCTTTTCGGGGAGACCCGTGGGCGGGAGCAGTTTTGGGGCTGAGTCTGCTGCCGGATGGGGAGGGGGCAGTTGCGAACTGCAGTTCTTCTTATCACCCAGAGCAGCATCTGTCAGTTCCGCGGGCAGTTTCTGTGGAGGCAGCGGTCCACAGTCAGCCACGGCCGTGCGAATGGGACAGTCGTCTGCTGACCCTAGCTCCCCAGCGTTACCATTTGCCGTCCCCCCCAGATTATGAATGTTGCTGGGACGGGGTTTTGTCATGCATGTCTTTCTTCACACCAGCAGAGGGGCATCATCTTCAGAGTCAATGATTTCCCCCTCCTCGCTTCGTAAGTCGCTTGCAGGTTGTGGGTGGCCGGTCCGGTTTTCGTCTTTGTGGGTGGACTGTTTCAATTGATCGGCTGGAGTTACAACCAGCGTTTGTGTTCGAGGGAGGGGGGCACTGACCGACTGTTGCAGCTGGTCCATCGAAGTGGACACGTGCTTTTGAAGAGCAGATGTAGTGGACTCCCCTTGTCGGTGTGGCCGGTCCGGAGTAAGCTTGTCGTTTTTTGCTTTGACCGGATTGTGCAGGGGGGGTCGGGGGGGTACGCTGTGTTCATCACCACGAGGCCCCGCCGTTGTTTTTGGGGCCTGCTTCTCCCTCGCAGTTTGCCTCCCCCCGTTCCCCTGTTTGGGATGGCTCCCCTGAACGTAGTCAAGCCACGGTGGTATTTGTCACCCGGTATCCGGGAACCATCGAGTCCACTCGGGACCCGGTCTTCCTGCAAGCGGGTAGCACCCGATTGCCTGGTGGGCTCGGCCGGGTGTTTTGTTTGGTTTTCATCCGGCGGGGGACCCGATGGTGCAGCACCCCGTGGCCGTGGAGGGGGGGGGGGGGGCCCGGAGCTTTGGGGGCCCGCTCCTTCCGGGGCAGTCTGTGGGGTGGTATTCTTCTCCCAATGCCATTGGCCAGTGGTCTTGCCTTCAGTAGTCTGGAAAACCCATCCTTCCAGGTTGGGGTCTTCGGGCAACCACCTGTCTGGCTCTGTTTGGTGTTGCGAAACGAGGTTCTTTGGGAGCTTTCTATGGTTGACTGGATAGAGATCGTCTGTATACAGGTGGCCCCTTTCTTTACAGACATGGCACCAGGGGTCCTGTGGATGGCTGAGGGGGATGACAAATTTTCTCCCCTCCGAATGATAGTGCCATTCTCCTTTGAGCGGGAACGTCTCTGTCGGGGACCAGTCCACCGCAATGAGCAGGGAATCATCTCTCTTGGCCAGGAATTGAGGAAGGCCATTGATGAAACCTCGAATTGGGGCTATCTGTTCGACCATTTTCAGAATCTTTCCCTGTATGTGGACCGGCGCAAAACTGAACTCAATCCAATAGTTGTTTGCCATGAGGTGCTGGCGTCTGTCATCTGGTGTAAGTGATTTGGGGGGGTTCCAACGGGCAATCGGAACCGGCATGCCTCTAAATCGTGCGTTTGTGATGCGCAGCAGGTTATTTTTGTCTATTGGATTGAGAGTTAAGACTGTAACCGTATCCACAGTTGGGGATTCAATAAGAAAGTGGTCTGTTGTGTCCTCATCTGAGAGCTTTTGAGAACGCAGGACTCCAAACACCCATTTGAGCCGATCATTCAACTGCGATTTCAATGTCAGTTGGGGGAAGCAGAATTGGACAGCCTGCTCCGCATAGACCTGGTTGCGGATAGCGTTTGCTTGGGGAGAGATGATGGACACCGGATGCAATGCGTTCCCCCTAACCCGCACTTTCCTTGTGGCTCTTTGATGAAGCTTCTGTACGAAGTGAAATCTAAGTGGGTGCATTGTGTCAAGTCCCATTTGTGAGTTACAATCTCCGGGATTTGCAGTTCTCAAAGCAGCATTGAGTGAAGTCCCACCAGGCTGCGCCGGAATGCAAGAGTCATTTTGCACAGCAGAACGACCCTTGACAACCTCATTCCATTTTTTCGAGAGGGGAGGTTGCTTGGATGATTCCCCCTTTGACGACATTTCCTTATTTGTCGCACCACTTATTACTGCATCCGGACCGGGGGTCTGATTAATTTGTTGACATTGTGGCAATTTTCCGTGATTGGTGTGTCGGGCACTCTGATGTGATACCACTCGCTTGTCTTGAACCTTCTCCCCGGAGGCAGCTCCATCAGTGACCCCTTGTTGCCGTCGTGGCAGGGTCCGGCTTTCGGAGGGTTTTCCACCGCCCTGATGTTGACCCCGGCCACTTACAATCGGCAGGGGATTGTTTGTCTGTGTCTGCCCCTCCCGACCGGTTCGCACATCATCAGCCGGTTGGTGGGCAGGCGGCGGGGGGCAAGTGGGCGACTTGCCCTCCATTTGGCTCGGGTTTGCTTTTGATGACTCAGATCCCTGGAGAGGATGGGTGTGTAAAACAGGAGGGTGTTATCATCAATCTCATGGGGAGCAGCAGAATGGATGTAGGAGTTTGTGCAGTGCAGCACGAGGGTGTCTTTGACAATCCTTTGAACAACACTGTGATGGATGCGGGGGATGGATGCGGGAGTTTGTGTCGTGGGGGTGAACTTGATTTTGTGCAGTGCAGCACGAGGGTGTCATTCGACAATCCCGTGAACAGCACTGGGATGGATGCAGGAGTTTGTGTCGTGGGGGTGAACTTGATTTGTAAGATCACATCATATGTCATTTCGGGTTTGCAGTGTTGCATAAAAATTGCAAAGTGGGTTTAAGGCGAGGAGGGGGAGGGGTGGGTGGNGGATGTGCCCCCTGGTTCACCTTGTTTAGACAGGTACACCTTGTTTAGATAGACCCGCTGCGGTTTCAGATAGTCCCACCTGGTTCAGATATGTCGGGGTATGCTACCTGGTTCAGACAAGCTCCCTTGGTTCAGCCCACCCTCGAGGACCGGAGCACCTGTCAAGTACCAAGTACCCGACTAGGTAGGTAGTACGGCCATAGCCGATGCAGGAGGTAGAAACACGTGAACCGACACGAAGACACCAAACACAGGCTGAAAACAATGTTAGCGTTCAGCAATGACCAACCCATTCATAAAGGTGATCCAGTGCATCGGCTAGGGGAATGAAGATAGACGAGACATATAGACGCAGGCAAGCGGACTTGAGAAAAGAACAAGCAAAGAACACTTCTTCTTCTTCTTCGGCTGCTGCTGCTGCTGCTGCTGCTGCTGGTGACCCTGTTGTTGTTGTTGTTGTTGTTGTTGATGATGATGATGACGACGATGAAGTTTGGTCGACAATCAGTACAGGTGGAGAACAATGCAAATAACAACGGTGATATGAGGATGATGGCGATGACCATGCGTCTTTTTGTGTCTGTCATTCTCTGACAATTGTGATATGAGGATGATGGCGATGAATCGATTTACAGATCAATAAATGATGAAGAATTCCCTCCAAGAATACAAGAGTCTTGATGTTGGTAAAGGGGCTGAAAAGCATGACTGCAACCAATAATTTTCTATTCGTAGATTTATCTCCCCAGTATGACCTGCATAGCTTTTTGGCCTATTTGGAAGACAAAGCGGCCTCTTACAATGTGAGTGATTGGAGGCAAGAAGTTGCGCCTACATTAATGAAGGGCACATTACAGATTAAATAAATTGAAGATAAAGAATTCCTTCAAAAAAAAAAAAAAAAGACATTTTGTCATTGGCAAAGGGATTAGATAATTTAGATTATGTGCAAGTAATTATGAAGTAATTGAGGGGGGGTAGGTAAGATTCTGAGTCTTACAATTAAAAAAAAAAAGGGGGGGGGGGGGGGGGGGGGGGGGGGGGGGGGGGGGGGGGGGCAAGTCACTGTCAAGTTTGTCTCAGGATGCAGCACATTGTGGGGCTCTTCCGGTCGGCAATCTCCGTGTGTCGAGGTTCGCATTGTGCCGAAATCAGGTGCTCGTTTTTGCGGCTCTGCCACGTCAGCACCCTTCCTGCGATGAACGTCGCCCCGATGCTCTCCCCTCTCCCTCACCTCTCTTCTGTTCCTCTCCACCTGTGCACCCCAGGGCAGGTGGTGGTGTATGGCCTGTTCGTCTCCTTTCCGATCGTCCTCCCTGTCCTCCCTGTGTTCCCCAGGGCGGGCAGAGGTCGGTGGCCTCTACCTCCCCTCTCCGGTCGTCGTTCCTGTTGTGGTCGTCCGGTTGTCGCAATCTTCCGAGTGGACAAATCGCCGTGGCTCACACCTCGGGTTGTGACGAGATCCTGTGGCCGCTCTTTCTGCCCCACCACTTTCAGCGCCCCCTCTACGATCGTAGCAGTTGACGAGATCGGCGTCCAGACACTCTCCCCCCTCCATGATCTGTCTCCCGTTTCTCCTCACGTATTTAACCCAGAGTGGGAAGCGGTCTATGGCCTGTTCTTCTTCTTCCCGATCGTCCACCCTATTGCCATGCCACATTCACCATCCGTTCGCAGCCGCCCCCGTCCCTCGGGGTCATAACGCTGTTGGCAGCTGCCGCCCTCCCTATAGTGTATCCACGGCTGTCGTCTTTCCAATCTCCAGCACTCTCCCCGTGGCGCGATGCACGTGCTGTCATCTGCCCCTCTCACCTGGGGCCAGATGGTAGACGATGTGTCGTGGAGGTCACCCTGATTTTTTCGAACTTTTATTTACGGCGGTCATCTTCCCGATTTTCAGCCCTTTCCCCGTGTTGCGACGCCCCTGTTGTAATCTGCCCCTCTCAC
>BFEA01000683.1:332872-346838 GCA_003427395.1 Chara braunii | reverse complement strand
AGAGAGAGAGAGAGAGAGAGAGAGAGAGAGAGAGAGAGAGAGAGAGAGAGAGAGAGAGAGAGAGGGAGGGGGCAAAGAGAGAGAGAGAGAGAGAGAGAGAGAGAGAGAGAGAGAGAGAGAGAGAGAGAGAGAGAGAGAAAGAGGGAGGGTGAGAGAGAGAGAGAGGGTACCACGATCAGATTTTCTGGGGAGGGTTCCACTCCCCAGATAGACACGTGACATCAACTGAGCGCGTCTTGTCCTGTAGAGTACGACGCCGATCACGAAACATGTGGCATCTCCTATAGAGTAGACACGTGGCATCATTACATGCACTTATAAACAGGTATCCCCCCCATCTCGAGGGGTCTTAACCCTCCAGACGCACACGTGGTAGCCGACGTTAGCTTTTTCCCCATCTAAAAGTCTGTTTATACTTATTTATACATTTTAAAAGGGGTACCTGGAAAAAAAAAAAAAAAAGTGGAAAAAAAAGAAAAGGAGGACTGAGCGGGAGGTTAATCCTTCTCCATGGAGAAGTGATCAATGCCTCTCGCCCCAGCACTATCAGGAAAGCAGCACACATATTCTAGAGCAGCAGTTCATTAGTACTTCTGTATTTTTATGGTACGCTAGAAATGGTTTCCAGCGTATTTTTATGGTACGCTAGAAATGGTATGCAGCGTATTTTTATGGTACGCTAGAAATGGTTTCCAGCGTATTTTTATGGTACGCTAGAAATGGTTTCCAGCGTACCACAAACATACAGTGATAGTCCTGCTCCCCACCAACAGAAGGTGCTGCTCCCCACCAATAGAATGTGGATACGTTCAAAAAAAAAAAAAAAAAAAAAAAAAAAAAAAAAAAAGAGAGAGAGAAAAAAATAAACGAAATCACCAGAGTCTACTCCTCCCCCTTTTCCCGCTCCAGCTTCGTCACATCAGCATCCTCATCTTCCTAACCCCCCTCTGGTCATCATCATCGTCATCCAATCTCTCTCCTCCCCATAGCCCCCCTACGCCTTTCCCATCTCGCTTCTTCCTGCCGTCAGCTACAGCATATTCCTACCCCTCTCCTCTCTCTCTCTCTCTCTCTCTCTCTCTCTCTCTCTCTCTCACACACACACACACACACACACACACACACAGACTCTAACAGAAAGGGGAAGGGGGAGGGCCAGGTCCTGTACATACTTACCTGTCTCCTCCTTGCGCTCGTCGTGACAGCAGGGAGTTCTACTGGGCGCGGAAAGAGTCCGCCATAGTCCGCCAGCAACAGGTCGACCAACCTGCGTGACTCCGGCCTTCGGTGCACGGCCTACCTACCGGCACCGAGCGCGAGAATCACATCATTTTTCAGGAAAACTCCCAGATTGCCTTCAACGTTCTGGATAATGACCGCTATGTTCTGGTGAGGTGTCACTTCGCACTGATATCGCTACCGTTTGCTGTGACGCGACAGAAATGTCCAGCCCTCCGCCAAGCCTCCCGATTTCTCTCTTTGTCCTTTCTTTTGGGACAGGCAAGGACTACTGGGTCCAGTGCCCAGCTTAGGTAGATTGGGCTTTTACCCCAACAACTAATCAAGCAACTGCAAAACCAAATAATAATAATAAAAAAAAAAATAAAAAAATAAAACCATCTTCCCTACTCCCCCCCCCCTACCCCCCATCCCCACCTATACGTTTCCCAGCCCTTTTTGTCCGACACTCCTTGCATGCTGCCGCAACTTTTGGGGGTCAGCAGTTGGAGCAAAATGGCTGGTGGCCCCAGCCAAAAAGAGGCCCGCGCCGGCTCTCTGTTATTTTGAGCCCCCGGCAAAATACACGGCCACTTGCCCCTCACCACAACTTTCGGAGGCCGGAAAACGCGACTGAGGCCACTAATGAATTTGACCATTGACGAATTTTATCAATGGCGGCCCGCCCAAAAATTCAAGGGTCGTTTTAACCGAACTTGCCACCAAAACAGAGAGTAGAGATCATAGTTTTTTTTTTTTTTTCCCTAACTGCCAAAAAACAAACGAAAAAAAAAAAAAACTATAAAACAGCAAGGCAAAAGTGCACTTTCATGCAAATTTCGCCAACATTCAGCTCCAGAAATCTTGAGAAATTTCAAGGAAATCTTAGCAGAGGAAATTCCAATGCTCCAAATGAGACCAAATTTGGTGCACAACAAAACAAAAACAAAAACAGGCAAAAAACAAAAAAAACTAATTTCAGTTTTGGACCTGTTACAAGGGCAGAAAAGTGATAGTCATGGGGGATTGTTTGTTAAAATAGTTGGTTGGTAGTTCTGTTTTCTAGGTTAGATTTGGTTCCTTGTGAATAATAGGGTATGGGTAAGAAGGTGCTTTGACCTTTAGCCATTGTACTGTTTGACGAGTCGAGATCAATGGCTACCGTCTCCGTTACTTCGCAGGCGCACGTGCGACTTCGTGTGCATTCTACTGCGAGTGCTCGTGATGGTGCACGTGCGCCACATTGTGACGTGAGTGTCCGTGCACGACTTCGTGTGCGAAGGCGCTCACATGATTGTGAACCGCGCGAATGCGTGCATCAGTGAGCACGGCAGTGAGTACGAGTGAGAGGGGGGCCAGCTTAGCCGAAATCCACGAAGAGGAGGGGATGGGTTGGCATCTAAGGCTTCAACCTCATCACTTGCTGTTCCCTGACTTTTGAAAGCAGGTCTACTGCCATCTCTCTGCCTCGTACTTCAAACGAGTGATAATACAGGCTAGCATGCCGGATGAAGGGGAGTATTGCTTAACTGGGCATTACTTCATGAGTAATCACTAGTGCGCTTCATCTTGCAAATTTTGGTGGAGGAGGTTGGCTCATCACAAGAAAGAGAAGAGTATATAGTGTGTCTCGTGGAGTGGGAGGAGGATTGTCGGCAGATAGTGAGTGGGAGGTCCTCGAGGAGGGCGTCCAAGTGCCACCAAGTGTCGTCAAGGGCTCGTTACAAGGGTGGAGGCTTCTGCTCGAATTTTGGCAGCCGGCTGATCGTCGTTTTTTCCGCTTCATCTATGCTGCATCAACAGGGGAATATCATCATCATTCATTATCAACATCTTGAATCATATTAGTAGTCATGGTGAGCAGGTACAAAGGGGGAGTAGTTTTTTTCCTACTAACTCCCTTTTCACTCCACCTTCATCCCCATATCCCGCATTCTATTCTCTGCATTTTTTCTTTTGTGTTGTCCCCTTTACACCCTCTTGTCTATTTACTCTATCCTCTTTCTGATTTTCTCTCGAGCACTTCCTTTAACTCTTCTTTAACCCATTGCTAGTTCGATCGTTGGTAACGCTTACACCAATCTTGATAAGGAGGCGAGCAAGTGTGATCGCAATGAATGAACAGGCAGGTGCGAGGAAGAGGGAAGGAGAGGCGCAATACGGAAGAAAGAGGCGGGGTAAGGAGAGACAGGACCTCAGGGTTGAGGGAGGCGATGAGAGAGGGAGGGAGTACAGAGAAAGAAGGGAAGGAAGAGAAGGAAGGGTTAAAATAGGAGAGGGGGACAGGGGGAAGTCTCACCCATCGTACGGATACTGACTTTACTCTTCTTAAATTGTCTTTTCTCTCATTACTTCTTTGTTTGATCTAGTTACCAAAAACCTCCACTTTCCTTATTTTATCCTCAATTAATCAATTATTATACAATCTTCTAATCATCATCTCATTTAATCATCTGAACTATCAACCAGTGTGATCATCTTTAATTAATATATCTGATTATTCCTATCCTGAAACTGTGGAATCACGTGCTGAAATTGGAACGGTATTTTATAATACCTAAAATTTCATATAAAATTTAATAATTTAATTTACCTTAGTCTGTTCTCCAATCTGTTTCAGGTGTATCACGCCTGGTATCTACCATTATTTACCATTTGAATTTAAACATTAATTACTACCATTTCAGGTCAATTTTTTTGTCTTGTAGTTCCAAATGTACTTCAATCATAGTTTTTTTCTTATGTTATCAGACTTATTATCTAGATCTTTGATAATATGCCACTTCATATTTATTTTTGCTCTCCCAAGGGTATGTAATTTCTTGCTGATTTTTGATTGGATGATTATGGATGGGGGATCTCTGCTCTGCAAGGGTGTCACAAGGTGGGTAGTGTACGCCCTGAAGAGAGTATGAGCAAAGTTGTGAGGGATACTCGATTCTGGGGCTGAAGATAAATTCCAGCGGAGGCAGATTAGGGTAGGGGAGAGACAGAGGCATACTTTGGGTGGGAATTGGATGCATCTGGGGTTGGTAAGTAGGAGAGTGGAGACTGTTCCCAGTTGGGGTTGATAGGGTTGTTTACATTACGAAAAACTTATTGGCGAAGGCAATGACGGAACATGAAGGGAAGGGGGAGCGAGAGGGGATTTGCTGTATTTTTAAAATAGAAATCAATCAATCATGTTATATCAAGCTTTCTGTTTTTTTGTAATTATGGGCTGTCTTTGTCCTTCTTCCTCATTCGAGATATAAGATTTCAGAGATGGTCGAATCCGGGCCGATATGTACATCGTTGCTTTGTTTTGTACTCCTGGTATGCCGATGCCAGAACAACGCTGGCCGAAGCTGGGGCGTTGCCCTGTAACCTGCAAATGGCAGGAGTGTGAGGCCTTGAAGAGAGATATGGGGATTAGTCGAGGGAGGAAGACAATCCAGTGGCGATCTGGGGAGTGCTGCCATGATAAACTACTGGTCCAGGTTTAGTCTAGGTGGCGAGAACAGGATAGCTATGGTGGACCCTCGAACAGAGAGCAAATGGTCATCGCACTGCGACTTTCTATTGACAAAGGAGAATGTGTGTGTGTGTGTGTGAGAGAGAGGGAGAGAGCGTACTTCTGCGCCCATACAGCGCTAATCTGCGTCACGGACCGGTCAGCAGGGCCCGACCGTACTCCGTGGACTGGAGCCGTGGTGGGCATCTGCCATTGTTGCGCCTGGTTGTCTTACTGCCCGCCCAGCGTATGGCCTGGGCGTATGCGGGGTTCGCACGTGGCAGCTTAGGGGACGACACATAGGCGCAATTGCTCCAAGATAATTCAGGAGAGTTAGCGTGTTCTCTCTCGACCGATTGGGACAATAACAACAGGGGTGTGCAGAGTGGTGGCTGGTGATGGCGAATCTGGCGATGGCGAGTCTGGATGAACAACGGACGGGTGTTGCCGCATGGCTTACTACAATTTAAGTGAGCAGCGCGCGTCTAAGTCAGTTGGTGGCAAAGTTGAGATTGGCGGCGACCGAAAGGATGATGTCGTCGCTTTTTATGGATCAAGGATGCGTAACGAAGTCTGATGGAGATTACATGGGGATTGGAGAAGGGGTATTCCCCCCATCAGGAAGTACGCATGGATCAACTACGGTTGCAAGGCCTGATGCGGTACTATTATATGGAGCTTGAGGAGGGACAAACTCTTTGTCGTACATTGGAAGACCGATGCTACGAAGAAGACGATGAAATTGAGGATGGCGTACATGACATCAACTCCGTCGCAAACAACGCTATCAAAACTGACAGAAACGAGGACAATGATGTCGGTATCTGCAATAATAAAAACAACAACAGCAACAACAACGACAACAACAACAACAACAACAACAACAACAATGACAACGACAGGCCTGCTGAAACGACGCTCACATATGTATAGGCCATTAGTATTGATAATATTAACTGCATCGGCGACGATAAGACCGTGCAGGACAGCGGCAGGGAAAGAGGGATTTCGAGTTCGTGTTTGTAGGGGAGAAATATTGATTACATTAGCAACAAAAACAAATCAACATTGTCCGTGCCAACACGGACAACAGCAGGAATAACAATGATGATTCTCATGGTGGGGCAAATGCGATTGGGGATTCTCTTCCTCCCCTCTCCCCCTTCCTTTCCTTCTTGTTTCCCTTTAGTTCGTTGGATTTTGATTTGGGGGATGGGCAAGTGGGGTGGCCGAATGGAGTGAGTGGAAAATAAGAAGGATGTGTGGGGGTGAAATGGTGACGCAAAGGGGTAGGTTAGAGAATGCTAGACAGAAAGATGGGATGTGGCCACAAGGTTTGGTCACGTGGCAACAAAATAATCATGCCTTGGGTATGGACTTGCTTATCTGTTTGCCACGTGTAATTGGTGATCTTAATTTGTCACGAGTAATTGGCGATCCCAATATGTATGAATTCCGTAAATATGGTTGCCACGCGGGGATTGTCATTTCAGTTGCGCTACAAATTCGCCACGTGGCAGCGCAGGACGAACAGTAGTGTTATGCATTGGGGCAGCCTATATGGTTCATTGCTGTTTTGTAAAGTGGGTCACAATGATGAATCTAGGTTTTGTTATGGGATTCGCCACAATTCACTTTCTACCTCCCTACTCTGATTACCTCTTCCCCTCATGGCGCAGTAAGACTTTCCTAGAATAAGACGTGGGTTTCTGACTAGGGATATATCTTTAGTGTGATGGGCAGTTAATCCCCTCGGTTGAGGGCAATCAATGCTGCTCATTAGGTTGAATGGAGTGTGCCTACATGTTGGCTCATTAATTGCTCAGGATTATAGTAGGATGAACACGTGGCATGTTATATGACATCTGGTTGTTTACAGGGACGCTCGACCAGTTTTCCAGCAAGTGATGCTCCCCACCAATAGATGGAGTCTTCCCGAGCCTGCTAGAGGTGTCTGCTTTTATCAACGCTCCTAGCAATCACTTAAGTTGTTTCTTCAAAAAAAAAAAAAAAAAAAAAAAAAAAGGATAGTTATGGTGGAGGTTGGCTAGGATGATATTGTCTCTGAGATGTAATGTCCTAGTACAGGGAGGGCGATGAATTGTTCTAAAATTAGAAGGCCAAGATTGCTGATATAGCATATTAGTCCTCTAGAAATTTTTTACTAATCACCGTCAGTATTAGCATCATCATCTTTAGTATCATTATCTCACATTTTTCATAGAATCATTATCATCATCATAATCATCATTATATGAGGGACGCTGAGCCCGGTTCTCAGCATGTTTTGTTCGGTCACTCTGGGTAGACTGTGAGGACCTCGGCCTCAATCTTCTTATTGGTAATATCAGCCTTGGGCACTGGGGCCGATTTAAAAAAAAAAAAAAAAGGGTATGGGTAAGAAGTTTGACTCTATTCCAAGTTCCAAAAAAAAAAAAAAAAAAAGATTTTGGCAAAGAAAGAAAAGAATGTTTAAGGATTTTGGGAACTTCTAGCAACTCGCTTTAGGCTGTTTGGTATTGTTACATTCATGGATCTGCGGTTGTTCGATGCCATAACGACGCTGACTGGTGTTGGGGTGTTGCCCTTTAACCTACTGATTGCAGGAGCGTGAGGCCTGGTAGAGAGATCTGGGGATGCTTTGGGGTGGGCATTCCACGGGACAACCAAAAGTAACTATTGGGACGACGCTGGTTGCAGTTGGGGCGAGTCGTGTTGCTCTGTAACCTAGCCGGGTGGGGGTGTGCGTCCTGGGAGAGCTCGACAGGGAATAAGATAGTGTTGGACAAGTTGTGTTTTGGAGTATAGGGGTTCTGAGCATTCGAAAAGAGGTCAGTAGTCATTCATAGTTTTTCAACCTCTCATTTAATTCTCTTGAATTTTTTCAAATAGTTATCAGATTGATTTTCAGTCGAAGCCGGGTAATGGCCCCGGTATCTCAAATGACTTGTGTAGCTCTATTTGGGATGCTGGGCCCGGTTTCCAGCACGTGCTACTCCCCACGAATAGACTGGAGCATTTGTTCTTGAAAAAAAAAAAAAAAAAAAAGGTTAGGAGCTGAAACTGGGGGTCCCTGTTAACCACGTGTGAAAAGTTGCAGTGCTACAGTGCGGTGGTCACAAGTTGATTTTTCTGCAAGGTTGGGGCCATGTACTAGCGGTTAGTTCCCAAACTTTTTTTTTTTTTTTTTTTTTTTTTTTTAACAACCAAAGTGGCTGCTAGGGGTGCTGATAAGAGCAGACACCCCTAGCACCATCGGGGAGGCTCCATCTATTGGTAGGGAAAGACACCTGCTGGAAATCGGATCCAGCGTCCCATTGATACATGTTTGCTGAGAACCAGACTCAGCGTCCTTTAGAAGTACATAGGTGAATATAGGTGAACATAAGAAAAATTAAGAAGAAAAATAAGAAGAAACCATGCTCATGCGACAGACTGGGAAGGACCCCTCTTCACCCTATGACAGGGGCCAGATATACTGCTACTATACACTGGTTCCTTCCCCATCCTGCCATCACAACCCCTTAACATTCCAAATACTCTTTGTCCGTTTCTACTTCTGGCCAAACCATTGTAATTCTGCTATTGTTGTGGCTGCTGGGGGAAATATATTTCGAAACTCCTCGGGGCTCTTTAACGGAGTGTTGTGGTCGATCTGCAGCCAGTCCTTGAATCTGATGTTGTTGTCCTTGGTGAAGTCGTCACTGCCTCCCTCATTCCCCTGCTCCCCACGCCATTCGACCTGTGTCAGCCTACCACCCCTGTCCCCCCCCAACCAATCTGTGCAGAAGGCATGTATTTCCTTGATAATACCTGCTTTTTGTGTGAGGTGTACCATTTTGCGTTGAACCTTATTCCATTGTATCCTTATTTCTATTTCGATAAATTGTCTGACTATGTTAGCTACTTCCCCTTCCCCCATTCTTGCCCCTTCGTGGTAAAAAACACACCTTTTGGACCAAAGTGCCCACACCACCACCTTTCTGGTTGTAAAAAAAAGGTTTTTGGTATAGTGGGATGCTTGTGCTCTACGCCACTCACCTAACAAGATTGACTCCCAACTCCACGACCATTCTTCTTCGGTTCCTAGTTGTGACCAGATGCGGTCCCACCAACGCCACATGAGTATAGCCCCTGGGCATTGGAGGAAGAAATGTTCTATGGTCTCACATATTCGTCGACTCGGGAATCCTACATAACAGGATTTGCACCAACTTGAAGGGAGAGCCTCCACCCTTTGTTCCAGGTTCGTTCTATCAATGATCCAGTTATTAGTGGGGAGACATCTGTGGCTGATTTGCCGTTGTAAGGAGGCGAGCTTCGTTGGTCGCTCTTCAGGCTTTCACACGCCTGAACCATTGCCGACCTCTAGTCTGATCGTCTTCTAAGTTTAAGTGTCTCTTCCATCTGTCCCCTATAGTTGCCCGTACATCCACTCTAGGCCTAATCATCCTATAAGTGGTTCTTACTGACAACTCAGTGAGTTGCACTGGTTGCCCTTGCCGACCCCTCTCCCATTGCCATTCGAGAGGGTCCAGGGCTAAGTAGGCCAGGGAGATTTCTGGTCGGTATATTTGCCATTGAGTTCTCTCTTCCTTGTGGCATTGCAACACCCGGATTCGATAAAGGTTGGTCTTGTCATGCCATTGGACTGAGTCTGGGTGGTATCTCACCAATGTGTCCTCCCCTTTTCTCTCAAATAGGTTGATCAATGCCTTTTCCGGTCTGACTTCCACTATGAAACCTATTTGTAGGGGGAGTTTTTCTATCCAGACCGCTACCAAATCCTGTTATTGTAATGATGGTCCTTTTCTCAGGATTACCACCCAAGCTAGGGGCATCGATAATATCAATTGTTCTAGAGCGTCTGTCAGCCTGCGGGCGTGGGGCAGACAGGATCGGAGTTGTTGGACCAATTTCCAGTCCTTATTTCCTTCATCCCATATGTCCCCCACTCGAAGAATTTCGTGTCTGACCCAAGAGGACCAACGGGGGTCAGAGCTGCAGAAAACCCGGCCTTGCCTGTCCGTGATGACTCTATTTCCAAATAGGGGTTGGTGCAGGATTTCCTCCACGATTTAAGGGAACGATCTATTAGGGAGCGGCAACATTCTCCAGTTTCGGATGAGATTGACCCATAGCTTGTCCTTGATGAGGTCTTGTCTTGCTGGTTCTCTGTCTCCTTCCATTGTTGAGTGTGGGTTGGGTCGGGGGATGAACCAAAACCGGTCTTCGAGCCATGTGAGCGAGTCCACTCTGTAGTCGGTTTTTGGTGCAAGTCTACGGATCTGTTCCTTCGCCAGGTCCCGCCATGGGGGGTTTATACCAACAATCAATCTTTTGACCCATTGGATTGAAAGGGCTATAACTTGTAGAGATGGGTCCAACAGTCTCAAACGTCCCCTGGTCTTCGACTGGATTAACGTGTCCCAAACCACCCGATTAATCACATTTTGTTGCTCGTGATCCCCTCGCCAGAGGAAGGCCACTAAGTGTCATTTGAGGGTCCTGACTCTGGGCTTGTTTAGGTGCCAAAGAGCTGATTTATACCACATTGATGCTAGCACAACGTTATTGATGATCAGCACTCTCCCAAAGATAGAAGTATTTTTATTTTTCCATTCCTGCATTTTTTGTAGCGTTGGCCTAGTGATTCATTTGTCGTTGCTTGCCGGCGGGCCAAAGGCGGAAAGTGTCACCCCTAGGACTTGAATTTGTTCTTCGAGGGGTCTCCAGT
This sequence comes from Chara braunii, assembly GCA_003427395.1. Lineage (NCBI taxonomy): Eukaryota > Viridiplantae > Streptophyta > Charophyceae > Charales > Characeae > Chara > Chara braunii. Next base: position 336,390 of record BFEA01000683.1, on the reverse strand, counting down.
CCACCTTCGGCTGTTCTGGAGGATGTACCTCGTGGAAGTGGACCCACCAGCCCTGTGTCTTGCTTCCCCAGTTGACAAACATGACGTTGTCCGATACCAGGGTGAAGCGCCCCATCAGAGCTTGAATTTCTTCCATATTACTTTGGGTGGCTTCTACAACTATTGTCAGGTCGTTCGCAAACATCGAGTAGACATGAATGACTTCCTCTGGGATGCCTGCCAGACGGAGCCTAGAAAGTTTTTTGTTTGTTCTCAGATTGGCTGCCAATGCTTCCATCACTACGAGAAACAGGAATGGGGCTAACGGGTCCCTCTGCCGTACTGAGCGCTGTAGTTGTATTTCCGGAGCTAGGAACCCGTTCACTTGTACTCGTGTGGTCGAATTGCAGTGGAGTATTTATCCAATCCCGGAACTTCGGACCGAGGTTCATTTTCAACAAACATTGATCCAGGAATCTCCAGTCCACGTGATCGTATGCTTTTTCGAAGTCGATGAAAAGTATGGCTGCGTTTGCCTCGACAATTTAATTAATTCATTGACCAATAGTACGTTGTCCTGGATGTTCCTGTTGCGCATAAACCCAGTTTGTGCCGGGTGCTATGTTGCACGCTCGGTTACGGCCGGGGCCGAAAAATCAGCCGCGGCCACGGCCGTCGGCCAAATCGGCCGGGTTCGGCCACGGCCGACCAGCCGAGTTAGGTGCAACAATTTTTTCCCCATATTTTCGTGCAAAAAAATAAATAAAAAAAATGGGCGTGCAGGGCTGAAAAACCTCTACACGCCCATATCTTTTTTTCAGGTGTCCGACGTTGCGGGTCACGCGAAAAAGAAAAAAAAAAAAAAAAAAAAAAAAAAAAAAAAAAAGGCCCGTAGGGCCGTTTCGGTCCTTTTCGAGGTGGCAGTGGTAGGGCGTGTGTGGGCACTGTGGGGGGGGGGGGGTCAAGGCCTAGGCAACGGCAAAGCTGTTGCCGTTTCAGATAAATGTGGACATTTGTCTGAAACGGCAACAGTTGATGCTCCCTGCGCACCTGCGTCGACGAACCGCAACTCGGGGGACGTATGAATTTTTTCGGCCCACCCTGCCAGGCCCATGTTTAGGACCCCCCCGTTTATAATTTTTTTGACGGTCTGCCACTTCGAGGGGGTGCTCCCCCCCCCTCCCACCCGAAAACCGCTCCCTGCTCCCAAAACCCCCTCCCCGATTGGCCATGGCCGCGGTCGGAAGTTCTCGGCCGGGGGGGTCCCGTCCACGGCCGGCGGCCACGGCCACGACCGAACTTGGCCGCGGCCAGGGGGGAACATAGGCCGGGTGAATTATCTCCTCTAGGACTGGGATCATCCTATTGGCCATGACCTTTGCCACCAGCTTGTATACAACGGTGAGGAGTGTGATCGAGCGATAATTTTTAATTTTTGTTTTATCTCCTTTCTTGTAGAGCATGGTAATAATTCCTTGACCTGCAAGTTCCCCCATGTTACCTGATGCTTTAACCTGTCTATAATACTCCATCAGGTCCGTTGACATAGGGGACGACATTTCCTCCCAAACTTTTTGGGGAACCCATCCATCTCGGGGTTTTTGTGCTCCTCCATCTGCAGGAGGGCTTTCCAGATTTCATCCTTTCGCAGGGGTTTATCCAGGTCCTCCCGTTGGCTGCCAGAGATTTTCTGGGAGAGAGGGGTTATAAAGTTTTCGATCTTACCTGCTTTAGATTACTCAGGTTCCCCTGCTAGGTTGGATGTAAACAATTCTTTATAAAAGTCCCTAGCTACTTTTAGACTGTGTGCCGAGGAGTATGAGACCACCTCTCGTGTTTCAGTTGGATCATATAGTCCTTCTATGTAGGTTCTTCTGGCCCTTTTTGGGGCCTGTGCGAAGAAAGATGCGTCCATTCGTCCTTCCGAGGAGTGTTTGGCTAATTTTTCCCTGATGATAGATCCGTGCCATCTATTGTGAGCAAAGGCCAGAAGTTGTTCTTTCAACTGTTGTATCTCTGCGGGTGCCGTTTGGGGGTGTGGTGCACTGTTATTTTCCTATTCAAGATTCCGGATTTTCTCCTGAATATCAATTTCCTGTGCATATTTCTCTTTCGCTCGTATTTTTGAAAATTCATTGCATTTCCTGGCCATAAAGGCTAGTTCGTTGTTAAACCACTCAATCAGTGAATCATGACGGTCTCGTGTGGATTGCCAGTAATCCCAAACATCCCAAACCTAGTCTACCCTAGTCCCTACTTCCCTACTTCCCTACTTCCCTACTACCCAAGACCCCCTCAGGAGCTGAAAATATCGACCTAAATCGGTGCAATTTATGAGTTTTCAATTTCGTTCAAAAAATAAAATATGTCCGTTTTGACGAAATTTGTTGTATGGTTCGAAAGGATGCTTCGATTCCTCGTCTAGTGGATGCTTCAATTCCTTGTCCAGTTCATGTAGCTCAGTGGTTAGAGCACCGGTTGGAAATGCGCATTGTGGTATGAGGTTGCGGGTTCAAATCCGCAGCCTTGCGCATGGACACTGGCAAGGCGTTAGAATGACGCACAGCTGGACACACACACCCCTTGGGATGACACAGGTTAGCTATTACAGACACTGCCTGTGCACCACCCAAGGGTTGTTCATGGTGTTGTATGTCGGTTTTGGGTCTCACATGGGTTGCTTGGGGGTGTTGGTCTCGGGTGTTCTGTTGATCTCCCCAGTCTGGCATATTGCACGTTCGTGCCATTTCCGCTAGTCGTTCACATGGTAGAGTATTCGATTACACGTTACAAGGTCACGGGTTCAAGCTTGGTTGGGACCTTGGGGGGTCCTTGTCCAGCTTACCCCGTTCTCTCTTCGATATACACACATGATGCTGCCTATACATCGTGATACATTGATTCACAGAGCACACACAGCCTTCGGGCATATATACACAGCTTGCGAATTATACATGGCCTACGGGCTACATACACAAGTTTCCACATATGGTGCTGTCTGCACATCTTGATACACAGATACACGAAGCCTACAGTCTTCAGATACACACATAGATTACGAACTATGCAACTATCAGACTGGGGGTTCTAGTCACTGGTGGGCTCTAGTATCTGCAGTAGGGACAGGTATGGGCCACCGGAGTTCCTACTGATATTCGAATAGAACTGTCTAGTGACTATATATAAGGCTTAGACCCTGGGGTAAGGGTAAGGGTATAAGCCGCTCAGGCCAGTCCGAGTTCCGCCTGGCTTTGGGTAAGCTAGGGGAAAGACGGTAAGACTGTTTCAATGGGTGCTACCCTGTCTGAAACCTAGGGCCCATAGTCTGTTGGGGCCTGTAGTAGATTGTCCGGGCCTGGCATCCGAAGTTCCCGTTCGACAAGGCTCGTCCGATTCCGCTTCCACCAGGGCTGGGCAACCTATCGGCCCTGGTGCCTATCACTGCTGTTCGGTCCAAGTTACCTGCCCATTGGTAGGGTAATGGTCCTGAGTGCTGCTCACACTGAGGTAGGATAGTGGGATAGGGGGTGCGCTAGGAG
>BFEA01000683.1:273734-286734 GCA_003427395.1 Chara braunii | reverse complement strand
TCCCTAACTCGCGCGCAGATGTTCGTGCCAATGTGGCCCGACTTCCGGACGAAGTTCACGGATACACCTTGTACTTCCATCGCGCAAGCGACCTCCAATGCCTTTCTCGGGTCATTGTGAGCGTCAAAATTACCCTATCCGGGGAGCGCTACGGCATCATCCGGATTAAAGAAACCACTACCACGCACCTGTTTCGGATGCGCCAACCGTTCCGCACCATAGTTTGGAGGCTCGCCTCTCGGGTGGTTTCTCTCTATGATACGCGGAAGGTCCGAGTTATGCGAGGCGGATGTGTCTCCACCTTGACTTTCGACGACGAGGAGCTTACACGACTCGACCGGATAGAGGTAGAGGCTCGTGAGGGCGGACAGGTTTATCCTGGCTGAGCGCACCCTCTCGAGTCAGGTGCGGTGGTAAGTGGTTCTCTTATAGGGCCACATCTACGTAACTCTACAAGGGTAATAATAACAAAAAAAACAACAATCTTGCGTAGGCAGGCCATCCAGATGGATATTATCTGGATTACCCCGATGATGGCACTATCATGCTTATGCATTGCGGGGTAATCGATCGCTGAAAAATGAGCCGAGCAAAATAAAAACCGAACACCTGAGAAGGTGTCGAGTAAAAGGGCAAGGGCGAAGTATCAGGAGATGAAACATCTCCATGCCGAGTATCTGGTGTTGGGGATGGGTACTTTGTCATTCGTGGAACGGAGAGAGTAATTATTGCCTAGGAGGACGAATCGACCGACAGAATTGTCAGTCGCTCCCCCGAATGGATGCATGCGGTACGACAATATGGTCGAACCGGGAGTTCAAATACCAAGAGGAGCCAGATCGCTTGTTGATCTGCATGCTACCAGCGGTATTTACTTGTATAAGTTGTGCGTGACAGGATCTTCCGTCTTCGGACAGCAGTAACATTGTCTCTCTGGTCATGCAAGCAGGAAATGATAACCTTGGTAGGTCGCCTCGTCAAGTCGAAATGTTGTTTACGAGTATGAGATTATAACGGTACTAGGATTATATATTGGATTTCATGTTTGGTCAAGGCCGTCCTAGTCGACCGATGTTTGTTCGTACCGAGGAGATCAGCGCCCTCGGGAACGGACGATGTTCGGGTCCACTTGGCGTTAACCAAGCGTACCTATACTCCAGCGAGTAAGCAAACGCCATCGCCTGACCTACCTCTGCAATTGCATGTAAAAATTTTCGCACGTGGGTCGGTAGCTCGGCGGGGATACACCCCTAAGGGTGGTGACAGCCCCTTGGGGAAGGTAAGATGTGCCCCGCGAGAACCTATCCTGTCGTAGGGGACCGTGGGATGTACAGCTGGCGCACCCGGCTAGAGCGACGAAGGGACAATGCAATCGCGTCCGTCTCGGCGGTTCGCGGGATTATTTAAGCGCCGTCCTAAGTTGTCTCTTAATCTTATTTGGTTATAACTCCTCTATGACATAGCTGGGAGGGCCCTCGCTTACACGGGGGCCGATGCGCTCGACAGCGTGTCTTTGGTTGGCACAAGTATCTGATACTACCGATAGTTGGGTACATCAGTGATCTGCAATACGTACAACAAATGCTCATTAAGAGGTTTTCCCCAGCCCTGAACATACGGGGGAGGGGACACGAGGGTAACGTTTATAGACAGAGGAAAGGAAAAAGGGAAAGAGGTAGGAAAGGTGATGGCGGTGAAAGCAAGAGGATAATTAAGTTTAATAATAAGGCTTCAATTATCGACCTCATGAAAGAGATGAGAGACGGACCGGCGGGGCAGGTCATAAGGTCGTCTGGCGGGAACGTGTGGGTGGATAGATGGAAGGTGGTCCGGGGAAAAGTGGGGGAGAGTATGCTGATGAAGGGAGGAGAAGTAGCAACGATCAAAGAATGGAGGAAGACCCTGGAGGAAGGGGGAATTTTTCAGGTAGTAAGGGTAAGGATCTTGGCATCGAGTATTGAGCACAGGAAGTACGTTCTGAGGGATATCTTAGGGCTGTCGTGGAGGATTAGAGAGCTTTACAAAAAAGGATTTGCGAAACTCATTGCGCTATATAGGACAACATCGTTGTTTGCTGACAAAAAAAAACGGAATCACCTCAAAATCATAATCACGAGGGTGATCAGACAGAAGTTCGGAGTAGAGATCAGAAGAAGGCCATGTGTGAAGGTACCGTTTTCACCAGCAGTAAAACTGGGAGTGGTGAGAGAAGTGGCTGCTGGCATCATAAAGCGGGAGGTAAGTGATTCACATATAAGAAATTTCATCGCAAGGAAGGTGAGAGTGGTAGTGAGGAAGAGGGCAAGTGTTGGGAAGATTGTGCACAATCATCGGATGTGTGTAGGGTACCAGGAGGTAGTGTGCACGTGTGCCCGCTACGATCTCTCAAGGAGAAATGGACACGTCAAAGTACGGTTAGATGATGTCGTGGGCATTCCGGGTTTCCTCACGAATTCATGGAATGTCACGAGTGGGTATTCAGTCACGGAGCGAGATCTTACGCAGTGCATCAAAAATGGAGTAAAGAAGTGGGTGAAAGGTAAGGAGATCAAGGTTGAACGAGATGAAGAAGCAAGGTGCTTGATGGATAGAAGGGTGGATCCACCGAAGGCAATGAGTGTGAGTGCGATCAAAAGATGGGCAGACGTTGTCGGCAGCTGGGTTGCAGTACCGATCGACAGAAATCCTGGAGCGACGTTAATTATATGTCCACAAATATATTCTAGAGCGTGCAAGGAGATGTTTAACTCCAATGATAGCTTCACGAAGGTGGATCAGACACGGGAGGAGATTTTGAGGAAAATGAAGAAGGAATATAGGGAGGATGGTCTAGAAGAAGTGGCCATGTGGGGGACAGGGGGGAAGATCGAACAGGCGTACGTCTTGCCAAAAGACAAAGATCTTGATAGGTGGCGTCCGATCTCACCAACCACGGATGATCCGACAAGACTGGCAGGAGCACGAGTAGGAAGAGCGATAAGATATATGTTGTTTGGGTTGAGGAGGACTGATCACTTCGATTCGAGATCCACAGAGGAACTGCGAGGATGTTGCAAAAGAGTGGGGATGAGGTCGTTGGGTTGGGGGGGTGGAATGGGTAGGACCTGGTAGGTACTAGGTATACCACGGTTACCTGATAGGAACCTCTACCTGCCCATACCCATACCAGTTTTTTTTGTCGCCACTCGTACCTGCCATACCCGTTTTATTTCTCTTTTTGGTCACCCATATCAGTTTTTTTTTTTTTTTTTTTTTTTTTTTCCCTGCCCCTACCCTGCCCTACCTGCCCATGATCTCCATCAGGCCAACAGTGCCCACTCTAACAACGACCTCTATTATTTTTGCCTGTCCATACCCAACTCCCCCTTTGGAAGGGGTACCCAACCTCGCTCATAACCTGGCGGTTACAGTTGGGTATGGTCGGGTACAGGCAACGGTTACCCATTTGCGCTCTCTGGGGCATATTCACACCAGGCACTCAAACTGGCAAAATCACAAAATGAGCGGCCAGATCTAGTCGTTCCTTTACAAGGAATGGATCTGGCCCCTCGTTTCGTGATTTCGCCAGTTTGAGGGCCTAGTGTAAAGACAAAAAAAAAAAAAAAAAAGAGGGCCTGGTGTGAGCATGCTCTCTTACAATTTTACAGACTTATTTTTACTGCTGCCGCATATTTGCCGCAATTTTTTTATTAACAACCGCAAATTTGGAACTCGTTGTCACTTTATAGAGAGAAAATTTTGGAAGAATGACAGCTCCAGAATTGAAACGCGCAGGAAGGCCGAGAACGACCCAAAAGAGAGGGGAAAAAAAAAAAAAAAAAAAGGTTCAACACACTGTATACTAATGTGTTGTTAAAATTCAAAAAAAAAAGGAAAAAAAAAAAAGTATGCTGTGACATCGGAAATGTTACGGCAAAATTTTATCACTGTCGCAACAAAGGGGTGGGTGATGTCCACACTACCCTATTCCCCCAAACACAAAACTAGGTCATTATAGCTGTATTTAGCGCAATTTCCAGGCCACATACGTGTTGTTTCCCCCTGGGGTCTGTGGAAGAAGGTAGAGGTCCATGCGCGATATGTGGATCGAGTGTGTGTATCATTCAGCCACGTGGCAGAGATGATGATGTGCGGCAAAAACTTTTGTGGGGGATGTAGACCTCCCACTGTGGGGGGGAGGGAGGGGATTCCCGTAATCGAGCAGATAGGGAAACACCCTGTGGGGGGCCGCAGAGGGGGAAGGCGGTGGCCCCCTGCCGGTGCTTACGTTTTTTTTTTTTTTTTTTTTTTTTTTTTTTTTTATTACAACTCCACCAACCATCATTTACCAGGGTGGTACGAGCATCCCCAGGATGTGGGCCGTTCGTTGTAGACTCTCCATCTATTGGTGGGGAGCAGCACCTGCTGGAAACCGGTTTACCGTCCCTTTACAAGGTCCACGAGCATAATGATGATGAGGTATTGAAATCAGGTTAAAGGGAAACAAAACCCACTCTTCCGCCGTATGTGGGCCGGCGGATTCAAAATTCCATTTTGTAGTGATTCTAGCCCCATATTGATATCCTCAATAATCAATGCCACTAAGCAGCCACATCTTCCCCCCCACCAAACCGTTGTAGTTCTACCACTGCCCTTTCTGAAGGAGGAACCTGGTGTTAGCAGGGGCACATGTGTGAAGCAGACTCTTCAGCCGCATCTGCTGAGAAACATGTGGAGAGAGAGAGAGAGAGAGAGAGAGAGAGAGAGAGAGAGAGANAGAGAGAGAGAGAGAGAGAGAGAGAGAGAGAGAGAGAGAGAGAGAGAGAGAGAGAGAGAGAGTAAGAATAGGAATATGAGATCATACTCATAATAGCGACCCAAAAATACCACACTGGCACAAGCGGAAAAATTCCCCAATCTCAAGATTTCTCTTTCCTTCACCTTCACCCTCATATATCCATGTGTAAGCACCATGCACGTTTCCCCGATGCGTTTCGCTGTCTGCGCATTAAGACAGACCCATCAGGGGGCCTTCCTCCTTCCCACCTCCACCACCTCAAACTCCGATGATGCGACCATTTCTCGACGTCCTTATATACTCCCATACTTTCTACTCCCACTACCTTCCCTACCCTCCCGCTCTTCCCCGTCTATAGTACACTGCCTCCTACCCCCACCTTGCTCCTATTCTCTTCCCAACTCCATCTATTCTTCCTCTCCCCTCCGCTAGTCTTTTTTCTTCTTTCCCGGTTTTTCCTACTGACGACTCCTTCCTCGTTTCCCCGCACTCGTCGCTCTTTGCTACGCACACTACCCCTTCCACCCTCCTTGGCTACCTTCTCCCCTGATGATCTCCTAACTATAGTACACTGCCTATGCATATCTACCCTTCCTCCTTTCCCTACGAATTCCCGTTCTTCACCCGTTCGCTCGTTCTCTCCTCCCCACCTCCTCGAAACTCCCAGACGACCTTTTTTTTTTTTTTTTTTTTTTTTTTTTTTCGAGCCACCAAGCCCCGTGCAGTTCCCCCCCCCCCCCCCCCCCCCATCCGCCCCATCTTCTTGCTTTCGTTTTCGTTCTATTGAAAAAGGAAAAAAAAAGTACTTCTGTATAGATCTGTGAGAGTGCCAGTAACAGAGAAAAACGCAGCGGTGGAAAAAAAACTCAAACACAGTTGGCACACTACCGTCTTCACCCGAATAGAACCCCCGGTAATTATCGCCGTATCTGGACTGCAAGTTGTGCCAAATACCGCTATAATGACCGGGCGTTCTATTACGGTAGGCACAGTAGTTACACCTCTTGAAGAAACACACAACAGCACATAGGAAGGGGATCACAGAGTTGCCACGGCTGGGAACCGGGCCCAGCGTCCCTTTTTTTTTTTTTTTTCGAAGAGTGATGATGCTCCAAATCTATTCGTGGGGAGCAACACGGCTGGGAACCGGACCCAGCGTCCCTTATGGAAGTACAAAATCATGATCTACCGGGGACATCACCCGGCTTGGACACAGCTACGACTCAATTACTGGTTAGCCGATGAGGCGAAGACCAGCTCCCCACCAATAGATGGGGTGCCTTCCAACGCAGGTGCAGGGCCGCTTACGGAGGACGCTCTTACCACCCCCGTAAGCGTGCTGCTCCTGTAATGAAGCTTTCCCAACAAACAGAAAAAAAAAGAATTGGTCCACTTCGCAGCACAAGGTAACACACTTAGCAAACGAAAAGGAACAGCAACTGCAAAGAGGGACTGCGAGGATCTAAGGAAATCGGCTGGCTGGCAATGAATCGGGACGTAGGAAACTCAACGCCGATCGGCGGCAGGATAAAGGGACACTCAACGCCAGTTAGCATCAGGAAAGGGACACTTACAAGAAAGGACGGGAACCCGGCGGGCGACAGGGGATAAAAGCGGAAGATTGCAAGGGACACTTTGTGGCATGCAGGAGGTTGTGGGTTCGAGCCCCATGACGGCCTGCGGCACACAGGAAAACCTGTTTTGAGCCTCTCCGGAAATTTAGAAGGTCGAGCGCTGTAGATAAAATGAATCAGCGGTGGGCGGCCTACGAAAGGGGCCTGCGGCAAACATATGGCATGTACTTGTGCCTTCACGCCAACCAGCTGTGATAGTCTGCTAGATACCTCTGATTGGTTTTAGTTAGGGTCTTTGGCCAACACGGGTGTGAGCATGAGTGTGAGTGGGTTGAGCGTGCCAGAGTGGTGTGTGGGAGGGTATTGGCCTTAGACACTGCTGCTTTCCGATGGGAGGTGGGGGACGATGAAAAAGGGAGGTGACGATACTGGCAAAACGCTTGGTCTTTGAGTTAGCTGGACCCCCACCCGTGGCCCCACCCAGCTCCGTGAGTACCGCTGTGAGGGCAGGGGGCAGCATGCGATCACTTCATTGCGAGGTAGGTATGCTTGCAGCGGTCCCCTGTATAGCCTTGGTAGTAGTAGTGGGTAGGTAGTGAAAGGCGAAAAAAGAATTTGAGGGAAGAATATAGTGTAGTTACTAGTTAAAAAAAAAAAAAAAAAAAAAAAAGAGTGCTTGGTTTGTATTTTTTGGTGTTGAAGGTGGGAAGAGGAGGGGGGGGGGGGGGGGGGGGGGGGGAGGAACCGTGAAAGAAATCGTCGCTTTCATAACGCAAAAAGCCATTCACACCCCCCCCTTGAGATGACCCATGGTAAGATTTCTACAGACACTGCCTGCCCATCGCCCAAGGGGTTTAGGTCCATGGTTGTAGTATGCTGGATAGGCCCATAGGGAGGGCTGCTTGGGTGCTTGGTCTTAGGGGGTCTGAGGATCAAGATCTTATCTTGGCTCCACCATGGGCTGGGGGTGGGATAGGTAAGGGCGAGGGTTTACTACCTAGACTGTCGACAACCAAAAAACTACCAAAACTGTTGAAACCATCGATGCCTCTGCGTGGCCACTTGGACCTTCCGATCTGTCAGTCTCGCCAGTATGTACTAGTCCATGGGGGTACCATGGTCGCGCCTGGGTGTACAGCTAGCATGGTCGAGCCTGCGTACAGCTAGCCTGGTCGCGCGTGGGTGTAAGTCCAAGTCCACAACGAGACGGACACGACTTATTCAACGCTGTTGAAGATACTCGTAGTGAAGAACTCGCTGCGAATTTTATTTGAGTTTTTATGTGTTATTATTATGTAATGATGGATTACGGAAAATAACTTAAATAAGTCGAATTCTCAAATTACGAAAACAATTCAAAACTCAAAAATCGAGTAGTGATTTAGCTAAATACGATGCGGACCCTGTTTTCGCCGATGTGGTTATTAAAGAATGTCAGCTAGCATGTTTCGCACAAGAGTCAAGAATCTATCATCTTGAATCTTCTTATGCAGAAGACTCGTCAATATTTGGTGGTCGATTGCATCGAAGCGTTTGGACCTTCGGCCTTCTATGTACCAGACAGCCGCCCCTCAAAAATCTCGGCGTATCTGTTTCATACAAGTTCCTGTCACCATTGCACCCATACGAGAGTCCACAGAGAGCGAACTTACACTATGGTAGGCCCGGGCCCATCTCAGGGGGGACAATCATATGCACACACTGGGTGTTAGTATTGGGTAGGTACTGGGTACTACCCCTCCCACAGGTATCTCCCTATGCCTGCGGGTGGTGCTTCATCCGGGTTGGGGTGCGTGGGAATTCTCATTGCGGGATTTAGTTGGGACGGGGGATTCTAGGTGAGCCTGGGGTAGGAAGGCATCATGCTTAGGGTAGCGGAGGGCGGGATATCGCATCTTAGTGCAAGGGCGGTCCGCTGCCCTTAAGAGTCTGCAGGATGTGGCACGGATGGGGGATGACTGCATATCCATGGTCCCCACCTGTGCCTGGGTTCTCCTTAACATCAGGGTTAGGGACCGTAGGGCAGTGTCTGCACGAAGACATTAGGGCAGTGTCTGCACGACTTGCGATCTGATGAGCATTCGCGTAGGTCATGGTACCATCATGGTGCCATCCTGAGGTAACCCTCCCTGGCTGGTCCTCGCAATCCATCTGCACTAGCAGTTAATGGAAGGCCAAAAATTCGGGGTTTTTCGCCGCGTCACCACAAGCAATGTTGTCGAAACTTTTGCGAACAAACTATGCAGGGTCATAATACAAACATCAAAAAACCAATCAGGCAAAAAAAAAAAGAAAAAATCAAACTCAAGAGCACTATATAGTATAAATCCCTATTCTGAGTAGCTTTCGCAGTGCGCCAAAGCTTTTTTCGAGTCTGCTGTTTTTGCTAAGTTTTTTGTTAGGGCGTACTCACACAGCGGTGGCAATCTAGCAAAATCTGCTGAATTTTCTTTCCCGTGTTTGCTGAAATAGTACCCCGCCCGGTCACACATGGGATACAAATCACAAAGGACACGAGCGGGACTCTCTGGCAATTGCAAAATTGCTGCCTATCATGGTCACAAAGAGCGGATTTTTTTTTTAACAATTCCCAAAAGGCTAAAGAGAACTTGCGATGGCCAAAAGAGAATTTGCCACCACCTCTCGAGGTGGTGGCAAAATGCCCATCCCCGCGGCCCCCCAGGCCGCTGACAAATGCTACCCTGTTTGCAATTTTGGTGGTCCGAAAATCCTAGTGTGACTCTAACAGCATAGCAGATTTTGCCATTTAGCAAAAAAAAACGCTAGTGTGAGTATGCCCTTACTGCTTCAAATACAGTGAAACTGAATACAGATATGCCCTAAAGCACATATATAACAGTCAAAAAGAAAAACTGAGAAAAGAGTAAAAATTCAGGGAAATATGACAGTTTCGGTGAAAAATTTGTGCCTTCCATTAACCGCCTCTCTCCATCTGACCTCCCAATGGATGAGTACTACGGGCACCTCGTGAGCCCTGGGCACCACCCTCTACCATACGCCGGACCTTTAAAGAAAGAAAGAAAGAAAGAAAGAAAGAAAGAAAGAAATCATCGCACCAATTCCACGCATTTTTCATCTTCACATCACCATGTGTGGGCCAACGCAACTTTCGCTACGGAAAAGTAGTCCAATGCTTTTTTTTTTTTTTTTTTAATAAGCCCAGGGTGTTGTAGAAGCCAAAAGGACCAGACCCGCGGTGATTGCTGGTAGCGGCAGCCAATGGTTGTCCTGACAGGATAGGCCACTTACCCTACCCATCCCCAGTTAATACTCCTAGCACACCCCCTGTCCCTACTATCCTACCTCAGTGTGACCAGCACTCAGGACCATCACCCTACCGGTATCGAGGGCAACTTGGATCCGACAGCAGTGACAAGCCCTCTGTGTTTTTTTTTTTTTTTTTAAGCCCAGGGTGTTGTAGAGGCCAAGGACCAGACCCGCGTTGATTGCCGGAAGAGGCAGCCAATGGTTGTCCTGACAGGATAGGCCCCACCTACCCTACCCATCCCCACGTTAATACTCCCAGCGCACCCCCTGTCCCTCCTACTATCCTACCCCAGTGTGACCAGCACTCGGGATCATTACCCTACCACAGTATCGAGGGCAACGTGGAGTCGTGGACCAGACAGCAGTGACAAGCACCAAGGCAGGGCAAACCTCCCAGCCCTGATGGAAGCGGACCTTTGCCGTACGGGAACTTCGGAAGCCAGGCTCGTGCAATCTTCTACAGGCCCAATTCAGAGTGTACCAAGCAGGATTACCTACGCAAGGCAGGCCAGCGCCCGCGGACACATGCTACCGTCCTTCCCCTAGCTTACCCAAGGCTAGGCGGAACTCAGACTAGCCGGAGCGCCTTATATCCCTACCCTACCGTAGAGCTTAGCCATGTGTGAGTAGACCCCGTCATATACCTGATAGACACCCCGCAGCCCAGTATCGTAGTTGTGTGTATGTGTATGTGCCCAGCGGCTATGTATGTTTTGTATGAACCCATAGGGCCATGCGTTTTTGTATCTGCCTGAAGGCTGTGTGTGTGCTCTCTCCCTCTGTTTCGTGGGAGCATTTGACTGCTGGACTTGCTGATCCACAGGTCCAGTCCCCTTCTCCCTTCTAGGCACCTACCCTGAACTGTCAGCCTCGGCATAGGCTGTCGAACATATACTTCACAGTCAAAAAGACCCAGTCACAGCCACACGGGGTCGACAAAAATCAGCCTACGGCAAAATCCAGGCTGGGAAAAGGAGCACAGCTGGCCCTGCTCTTCCAGCAGAAATAGCATTGGAATCTACGGACGAAGAGCCAGTTGATCTTTCTTTTTTTTTTTTTTTTTTTCAGTCGATCTTCACAACCCTCAAGGTCATTTGGAGGGTGTGGGCAGGATAGATTGGTCAGGCATGTCTGGCGGTCCCTATGGGACCCGAAAAGGGCTAACCTTCACCTTGCTTATGATGGTCTTTACCTCAGGAGGATGTTCTTTACCTCAGGATGGTTTACATGTTAAAGTGACCCTGGACCCAGTTTCCAGCACGTGCAGCTCCCCACCAATAGATTGGAGCATTCCGCGGTAGGGATACCATAGAGGGCTGCTCTTTCCACCACCTACAGTAATCTGAATCGGTTATAAAAAATAAAAAAAAATAAAAAAAAAGAAAAGGCTCCGAGGTACTCATGGTTGCAACCAGTGGTACCTCCGCCCGTGTGCGGAAAACAGGGAAAAACAACTGGCAGTTACTGGCAAATGCCTGGTCCTTGTGTTAGCCGGGCCTGCACCGGCAGCCCCAAGACTGCACCCTAAACGGTAGGGCAAAGGGGCAATCATGCCGCTACCCCTCTCAACCGAGAGAGGTAACCTCCCTTCACCGAAGAGAGGTGGAAAGCTATGCTTGCAGGGGTCCCCTGTATAGCCTTAGGAGTAGTGGTCGGTAGTGAAAAGAAAGATGTTCCATGATGACATGGCAGAACGCCAGTTAGAAAAGATAAGTGAGGTGAGAGAAAAATATATGGCTGTTGTCCCCCGATGCGTAAAAGGCAGCTCTGTTTCTTTATTAAAAAAAATGAAAAGGAAAAAAAAGACGACGGCCGCCGTTGATGATCTCATTCGGCAGCATTCGTTTTGTTTCGGCCTCCTAAAAACATATCGGAGGCCGCCCACCCGAGGCCTCCCTATTTCCCAACCAGCAGAGGTACTAGTGGCTTAAAGAAAGAGAAAAAACGCGTGGACGGTCTGAAACTTGAAAGTCCACGAAGCGACGTTATCTTTTACCTTTTTCTCATAAACCAGCGTCAAATGTAGGACTCGATCTTGAGACAAGATCTGATCTCGCAAAATGGCTTTTGTCTAACAAGCCCTTGTTGCCCATTGCAAGCCCTCTCGTTGCCCATATCAAGCCCTTGTCGCACCGATAGCAAGCCCTCGTCGCCCAGAACAAGCCTTTATACCCATAGCAAGCCCTCGGTTCTCCAGAATGCCAGCTGCAATCGCCGGCAGCGACAGCAGACGCCCCAAACGAGAGATTCATTTCAACACTGCGAAGTTTTGCCTTCAGTTTCATGGATGATATCGATTAATAGATGTACTAGTTGAGTCGAACAGCATTCTACCAGCGGCAAGATGGGTATATATGCCTGTCTTGGGAGGATTTGGAGGGTGAACAGGGGGACTAGGGGGGTAAAGATGAGAAAGTCACAGACAGCTCTACCTACAGCCTTTCCCCCTTTCAACTGAGCGAAGGAGAAGGATGGCAGCTCCACCAGAAATCCAAATATAGACAGGAGCTGTCCTGCAGGACATCCATTAGAATTGGAATCGGAACGACACAGAGAAGATTCGCATGGCCCCTGCGCAAGGACAACTCACATAAATCGAGAAATCGTTCGCAAAAAAAAGAAGGCTCCGGGGGGGGAAATGCGATTTCTGGTTTGTAATAATAGGTCTGGATGGAGGGGGGTGGTTTGAGAAAGATGCAGGACGGGGAGAATGGGGGAACAAGAAAGGGGAGGAGGAGGGGGGAGGTGGGGAGGGACAGACGTATCCTCAACATACCGGAGGAGGTAAGAAAGAGTCGACTCCATTCATGAAGGTGTTCTCCGCTTCTTTCTGGAAACTGGTACCACAATAATCAGTAGTTATGGATCTGTACATCTGGGCCTGAGACCTTTAGACCTCCTCTGCCCAAGCACGGCTTTGAATCAGCGAACTCGGACTTGAGAGCCAAGTATATCGCAGGAACCGACCAGACTTTTGCACTCCTATTTCAATCAACTTTGCAGAAGATTTGCGCCCAGTGATACCCACACTACGCAATACACAGAGGTTAGCCGATACCGTCTGGGGCTCGACTATCCGCTGAATCACTGTTGGTTGGCTGCTGCGACTCCACTGATTGTTAAAGAATTAATCGCGCTTCGGAGAAGATGCCAATAGTCGGCGCTTTATTCAATATGGCATTGAACTCTCAAATACGACGATAACAAACCGGTGAGGAAGTATGATCTTGTTCTGAAACGTCCGCGGAAGAGTCGGAAGTTACGATGACTCCTCACATGGTTAACTGAGATTTCCACCAAATCACAGTAGTTGACAAATTCACCAGAAATTGATCCATCAGTTATAACCCACATACCCCCC
>BFEA01000683.1:227745-262142 GCA_003427395.1 Chara braunii | reverse complement strand
CTCTCTCTCTCTCTCTCTCTCTCTCTCTCTCTCTCTCTCTCTCTATCTCTCTCTCTCTCTCTCTCTCTCTCTCTCCCCTTATTATCCTTCCCGATGAGTCGTCACACAACCAACTTTCAAACCCAACTGTGAGCTACAAAACTCCAAGACGCTATCAAGCAAAGTCACTTGTTCAAACCCCATAAGCACGTAGTCGAGAGAAGCTGGCATGGAGCAAAGAACTAACTACCCCAACACCAACAAATTGACCAATCAGCGCACAGCCTCAGAGCATCAATCACACCTGCAGGGGACAAGGACACTTGAATGCAGCCTTGTTAAAAAAAAGTAAGGGTTGAAGGGGACATTAGGAGGGGCAAGCGGGGCAAAGGTCACCCACCAAGTAACGATCACACTCCTCAGTGTACAGCTTTCCTTTGTTCTGTCCATATTGAATCTTCATCTCAAACCAAGGATTCTTGTATCTGTCCAGCTTCTTGCCGATTGCCTTCATGATCTCATCTTTCCGCAGAATCCTCGCCTCTCCTCGCTCTATGTTCTTTATGATCCTCTCGTAATCTGTATTGCAAACCCCGTACGAAAGATCGAAGGAAATCCAAACCCCAGCAGAAAAAAAAACAAAAAAAAACAAACACATGAACGAACACAAAAAGAAGAGAGTCCCAGTAGGCATGGCATTGACAACAGAAACACCCAACCGACTTTAGAAACATGAGCAATACCCAGGCGACTGTGAAAGCATCTGGCTTTCATGTCACATTAAGCTGTGCAAAAAAAAATGTTACCTGAAAACAGCAACCACATACGCACAGCGTCTTGTGATGGCATATCAAAGCTAATAAGGAAAACAATTCACCAAAGACTTATCTACACAAACTGCAGCAAACACGCATACACAACTGAAAGTCCAAAAGACTTTAGAGAAGATTCCGATGCACCATAGAGGAAGACAATCGATTACACAATTCAAATAATTTAACTGCTTTTGCGTCAAACTGTCACAATCGGATGATAGCTGAGATGTGCCCAGATGCATGCATTGATTAGTATAAATGCATCTGGGCTAAAAGATGGACTAAAATGCACGATGAAGTCTTGTACACATTGCCCAGATGTATACATTGATTAGTATAAATGCATCTGGGCTAAAAGATGGACTAACGTACACGTACCCTGAGATGTGCCCACACGTATACATTGATTCTTGATGACACACTGAAGGCTCTATGCAAAAGAATTTACCGTCTTCACCTGAACATAATGCATTGTCACGATAAACGCATCTGGCCTGCAAGCTGGGCTAGATACAGGTATAATAATAGGGGTCTGTGTCCAGGGGATGTATAAGGGACTACTACTTCAGGTTCGACACTTCTCAAGGCTTGAGACTTCTTTAGGTTCGAGAGTTCTTTTTGTTCGAAATTTAAAGGACTTAGCCCACCTATGCACACCACGGCCTGGTAGGTGGATCTCCCCAACCCATACCCCTTTGCATCGACTGATCAGACAGATCACACCGTTGACTTACGCATATAACACGGGGTTGAGTCCAAGGGAGGATCTATAAGAAGACTTCTTTAGCTTGGAGACTTCGTGAAGCTTGAAATTTGTTTAGGTTCCAAGTGTTCTTTAGGCTTGAAACGTGGGGCCTAATTCATCTATGAATATAACTGACAGGTACATGGATTTCACCCAGTCATCCCCCTTTACATCGACAGATCAGATACTGCTGACCTGGGCTACCGTCTTCACCCGAAAATAATGCCCGGGTGTTGTATACGAATATACGCCTGCCGGCCAGGTGTTATATCTGTTTATAACGCCAGGGCGTTATAATCAGTAAATTGGTGACAACTTCGGCGGGGCCCTAAAATTCCCCAAAAAAGAATATTTCAAAAAATTATGTTAAAAAAAAATGTTTGTAAAGAATTGCAATGCGACCAACTGTTGGCTGAGGGTCACTTCGGAATGCCTTATAAAAAAAGGAAAAAAAAAAAAAAAAAAAAAAAAAAAAAAAAAATTCAAACCGAAACATGCCCATTGGAAGTCAAAACCTCTTTCAACACCCTTTAAAACCCATGTACCTTCCTGCCCTTTGAAACCCATGTGTACTACCCCTCTACAAGGCACTCTGCACATGGAACATTCGAATACAACCCCCGGGCATTCTATTCGAATATAATTCCTGGGCGATATATTCGAAGGTGCGTTCTATTCGGAAAAAAAGTTGCGTTCTATTCGGAAAAAAAAGTAAGTAAAATTTGTAAAATGTTACTAAAAACGAAAATCTGATCTTTTGGGGGTAACTTACTAACTTGAACATAACGCCCGGGGCGTTATTTTTGGTCGAAGACGGTTTGGTAGAAGACGGTGGTTCACCTATGCTTATAACTGATGACAGGTCGATGGATCTCACCCACCCATCCCTCTTCGCATAGACATCGACTGATCAGATAGCTCACACAGTTGAGCTTGGCTAGCAAGGGCAGAGTTGGCGAGCCTCTGCCCCACCCTGCCATCGGGATCAGCAACTCGACCTCAGCACTCTCCGAAATTCCTCCGGTCAAATAATGCCATGTGTGAAATTGGCACTTAACAAAGAATACATCATCACCAAGTGCCAACTGGCACACTAAGATGGTGAGATGACCAATTGAGAAGGAAGTTTAAGTGTGACCAAGGGAGTCAGGGACCAATGAACAGCATCTACGGAGGGACAAGAAGGAGAGAGCAGCAACAGATAATAAGGTCTTTTTCGGCAAATAGGGAAGGGTCCCCGACTAACCATTAAGTTCGGTGTATCGCTCCCAGAAGACCTTCGAATACCTCCGGACCTCCTCCTCCAACTTGCCCTCCATATCCCCTGCAATGCTGGCAATGTCCTTACGCCCATATTTCTCACATGCCCTCACAAAAGCATTAAAGTCCCTTCTTGTCCAGGTAGAAAACCCCTGCATCAAGAGGGCAAAAAAAGAAAAGAAGAAAAAAAAAAAACATGGACAGAAAAAAATGACAAAAATGAACCGGGCAACTTCAGTATCTGTGCCCTGCAGGCGAATAGTACACACGTGTGACTGTTTACAAATAAGCCACAGATCATAAGCTTTTTTTTTTTTTTTTAACCAGATCATAAGTTTGAATCCTTTACGAATACACAAAATAGTGCAGGGGCTACCGCTTTCGCCCGAACAGAACGCCCAGTCATTACAGCTGAATCTGGAGTCTGGACTGAATGTTTGGCCCAAATACAGCTACAACGACCGTGGTCACCGAGCATTATATTTGGGAGAAGACTATAGTTGGGTCACCACGAAGTAAAGACGAGCTACCTTACCAAAGATACAGGATCATGCCCTCCTCCTCCTCCTCCTCCTCCTCTGTCTCCTTCTTCTAGTTCTTCTTCTTCTTCTTCTTCTTCTTCGTCGTCTTCTTCTTTGTTTTTGTCTCAAGGATCATGGAATGATGGAATCCCTCATAGATTACTGAAAGACAAATCTTTTGACTTTGCCAGGCAAAGCAATCAGCCACAGCGATTCATAGGACGTATAATCCGTCAACCATTCTCCTTCATCCGTAATACAATCCATTCAGCGGGGTACAGTATTATCATGGTCGGTGACTCTTCTCTCTCTTCTTCCCCATCTCACTTCTCCTCCTCCCCTTCCCCCTCGTCACGTCAGGCAACTCACTGGTGCTGCAGATAGCAGAGGGAAAGAAGTTCAAAGAACATAGAAGCCAAAAGGTTAATTAGCCCTGCAGAATCTGCACACGTGTCAATAAAACTTCAAGCTTCTCTTCATAACAACATATAATAGTTCATATTTTTCCAGAGCAGTTCACAAATGTACCATCTCAGCCACCTGGAACACATGGACAGTCGGTCATACATGTCCATATTTGGCCTGAAAAGTGCACCCCTACCAGCCCAGGTATTATTCCGGGGGGGAAGAGGGGCGCGGCGGAGCAAGACGACTGCCACACATATGGATCCCATCCATGTAAGTTGGAAAGTGGAAACACAGTTAAGAGTCGTTTGCGGAAGGATCCGGGAATTGTAGGGGTATACATACCATACAATGAATTCTAGGGGTGTACAAAAAAAAATCAATTTGCTGAAGTTTAAAAACCAGGATGATAGGGAGCCCGTCTGGGTGCATGTTATCTTCCCTACCTCCTCCAACAAGCGCTCCTTTTCTTCTCGCTCCTCCTGAGACAGAGGATCGGTGTCTGCAGTCACACAATAGAAAACACACACCACCAGCTCAGAAGCTCTGCAAAAGTTTTAAAAAAAGATGAAAAAAAAGAAAAGAAAAGAGAAGCTACAAATATCTAGTATCTAGTATCTACCCAAGTGCAGAAATTTTGAAACTCACAGCAATAAATGCATCACTTTCTGCAAGGGAAATGAGCAAAAGCAAAATGACAGAATTCCAGATTGCAAATTCACATTGAAAGCCAGATAGTCGATCACTGTCCACAAAGCAGAAATGCACTGAAATGACACTGAAGGAGAATCAGAGCAGCGAGCTCAATTGTCAATGAAAGCATGTCCCACCATCACCACAAATGGGGTCGAAGCTCTTGACCCTATTGGCGCTCAGCGCCCAGACTACTTCCTACAGTTAGTATCCTAAACTACAAAATGATGGTGCAACCCGTTGAAGTCAGCAGCAGTGACCATAGTACAAGCAGATGTCGACCTTGCAGACCATTGCCAAGACCAGGTGCGTGCCCTCACATCATCATCCTCATCTCTCTTTCATCGCTTGCCCTCGTCTTCTTCACACACGTCTTCCCTCATACACGAAGACCACCACCGACCCCGCTGACCTTGATCCAAGACGATCCCGGCTATGGAGTGCTTGGCTATGGCGCTGCCCTCAGCAGCGCCCTTCTTCCTCTCGTGTCCGCGCACTCGTACGAGCACCACCGCCAGCGCCAGCAAGCAACCCACAAGTGCACACTCCAGCAGCACTGCCGCTTGCACAGCAAGTGCCCGAATGCCAAACACGGAGCCTGGCCCTTTCCTATGTGGAAAGTGGCAAGCTCGCTGCCACTTGATTGCCCCGTGAGACCGAGTTTCCAGTAGCTTCAGCCTTAGCCAAAGTGTCTGCGCCCTGGCCCGTTCAGACAGTGGCCTGGGACGGAATTGGTTAGACAAGCCCGACCACCCAGGCTCAAACATGTGGTGTACCCTGCTTTCACCACGTTGCCGGAAAGAGCCAGGAAGGCTCGCCAATATTTGGATTCTCTTGAGCAAGGCGGATGTAACCAACTGGCTCGTGGCAACTGTCTGGCGCCCAACGAGATTTGCAAGCATTGACAATTTCAGGGCACATTGAGATCCAGGGGGCCTGCCTTCACTTAGAGAGGGCACACGCCTGCTGCAGGGGCCTTATGTCGGTATGCCGAGGCTAGAATCCTCGCACAAAGGAGTGCAAGGCTCAAGGCCTCGACAAGCCCTACTGGACCCTGTTTTCAACAGTGTCGGCCGCCCTAAGTGAAGGCAGGCCCTGCCAAGGACAAGAGGCCAACTTTCGGCTACCACGCAACTGGGGAAATTCAGGCAGTTGCGCAGCGCCAGTTGGTTGAGAGCGCCCAGGCCCTGGCTGCCTTTTTCAAATGTAACTGACGCAGGCCCTGGGCCAGATACGCAACATGGACCGAACACAGGCTGTGAGCAGTTGAACACGGGTAACCGCCATAGGCCCTGGGCCTGATTTGCTTGGACTGGGGCTCAGCCACTTGGGGCCTACCGGAAGCTTCTGGGCAGGGGCCCAGCGCAGCCAGGCCGCACGCAGCAGGCAGGCCACTTCCATTTAGGAAAGTGCCTGCCCTCGCATTTGGCATTCGGGCACTTGCTACATGCTGCGCTACTGGCAGGCGAGCGCCCACACGCGCACAGGCGAGCAAGGGACACGCAGGCAGCCATATACCCGAGCTGGCCTGCGAGGTGCTGGAGGGGGTGCATGGTGGTCCTTGGGTGCAGGTGGCATCTGTGTGGGGGATCGAGGTTGTGAGTGATGCGAGAGACATACCTGGTGCTCGAGCCGAACGGCATTGGCCGAGATCTGCTCATACTTCGGGGAGCTGTTGACGTCAGCAGCGGCATTGTAGATAGGCTAGATAGGATCTGGCATTTGTAGTCTGGGCGCAGAGCGCCAGATAGGGAATCGACATTGGTTCACTGTTGATGATGATGAGACTATTCCAACATTGTCACTTGTGAGCTTTTGCTGTGCTCTTATTTGGTGGAACTCGTGTTGCAATTCTGCTTTTGGTTCGAGGTCACGACTATCTGGTTTCACGTGTATGATGCTGCTTGATTTCTGGAGTTCGCTATCGCTTATTTTCCTTGCAGGAGTCTGGATTTGGGCTTCTCTGGGCATGTGCGGAAATCCCCCACCCCCAAAAGAAAGCCAAAAAGGAAAACAGGGCTGATTTTACCCTGCACAGGGTGGTGCCCCGTCACCCGTGCAAGTGACCCCCGGACGACTTGCCCGGGCTGCACAGCTGGGTGGGCCAAGTAACCTAGCCCCCACCCAAATTGTTCATAAGACAATTCTCCAGAGCATGTTAGCTCTTTTTCCCCCGATCTTTTTTTATTTCTTTTAACTTTTCTGATTGTATGCTCGGGTTACTAGCCCAGCCAAACACAGCCCGTGCCTCAAAAACGTTGATTAATGTTTACAGATTTACGAAGACCATTTCCATTCACTCCCAAACCAAGTGCCTCAGCTCATGTTCCAATGATAATAATAAAAACGTGCCTCACCTCATCTATATATCGTCAAACAGAACTGCCCAGTAAACCATTGGCAGATACGGAGAAGAGGACAACAAACGAGGGGCTGTGACAAACTGTTTCGTCGGAGTTTCACTTACCGACTCATCACCGGCTACTTCCAGAATACGTGACAAACTGTGTTAGAAAAAAAAAGAAGAAAAAAAGGTCTTTTTGAAAAATATGGTAATTTGAGAATACTTGATACACCAATTGCAGAAAACAGTTTTACAGGAATAGCAATCGGTGCTGCTATGACAGGACTTAGACCTATTATAGAGGGAATGAATATGGGATTTCTTTTGTTAGCATTTAATCAAATTGCTAATAATGCAGGAATGCTACATTATACTTCAGGAGGGAATTTTACAACTCCTCTTGTAGTGCGTGGTCCTGGAGGAGTAGGAAGACAATTAGGTGCTGAACATTCTCAAAGATTAGAATCTTATTTTCAATCAGTGCCAGGACTTCAGATCGTAGCTTGTTCTACTCCTTATAATGCTAAAGATGTGAGGTGCAGAAGCCGCCTTCCAACCGGCAGAAGGACAGCAGACCTTGCTACTTGAAAAGGCACAATGAGTTGGCGAACGCTTCTTTGAAGTTCCTCCTTCAAAGAGGGCACCAGCTATTATGAGTGTCAAACCAGTGGCTGAATGGCACACACCTGTAACTGTTGCTAAACAGGTCACCGGTTCAAATCCCGCTGGATACACTGATCTTAGGGGCCAACCCTCTTCTTAAAAAACAACCAAAAAACGTGTCCAACCCGTGCACATACTGCTTTGGAGTTCCTCTTTTGGAGTGGGTAATAGCTATTACGAGCATTAAACAAAGTGTCTGAATGGCACACACATGTAACACTGTTGCTAAACAGGTCAGGGTTTCATATCCCAATGAATGCACTAACCGTAGGAGCTTACCCTCTACTTTACAAAAGCAAAACATAAAACAAAAAACAAAACACATGATGAACCCATGATTCAAAAACAGTCGCATGACAAGGGAGACAAAACACAGTTCGGTGTGGGTCAGTTGAGTTGCCTCAGGACTGCAAGAGAACCGAATGGAAGGTGGGATCAATCAGAGATTCAGAGGCCTAGGCTACTTCAGGGGAGAAAAAAAGCCTAGGTTATCGAGGGGGGGGGGCAGGGGGGGAGGCTAGGTTACCCCATGGAATGGAAAGAAGGATAATTTGGTCATTAGGAAGGAAAAATGGTCCTCTGCAGTGAAGTCGCACCGATGGCCGGTGCCCCTCAATTGGTTCACAACTGACCAGCCGATGTGTTGGCACCTACCCGTCAGCTGCTGGTTGGCACCCCGCAAAAAAAAAAAAAAAGATACCATACCCCGCCCATAACCACCCCTCCAACACCCTCATGACCACACCCTAGCACCCCCAAAGCCTCTCCCCTACGGCCTGGCAAACCCCATAACCCTCCCCCTTCCCCCCCATTCCCACAACCCGCTTCCCCAAAACTGAACTTTTTCAACAGATTTGGGCTCTACTCAGCAAGCGCAGTACAACCCCAAATTCAGATTTTTAGACAAAGAAGATCAGTGGATGACCCTCCAGTGACTGGTCAGCAGACCGCCGACCGGTCAGCCCTACTCGTAGGCTGTGGAACGGTCTGCGTTGGGCGTTGGTGGTCGGCTAGTTTGCAACATTGATCTGCGGGGTGCCCTTCAGCAACTTTAGCACCTTCCTTCTTTCCATTCCATGGGATATCCTCGCATTCCATTGGGGGGCGGGCGGGGGGCAGCAACCATAGCTTAGCCCATGGAATTGAAATAAGGAACACTTGGTCTACCATCACGCCTACCTTCCTCACCTTCAGCGCCTTCCTTCACCTGCTGCTTCTGATGCCCTTGCTGTTTTCAAAACACAGATAAAGCGAAAACACAGGAAAATCCGTCATCAGTTGCTTAGTCGTAGTTTAGAAGAGAAAGTTAAACCACCAGTACCTCTGCCAGTGTTGGGAAATTACGATGTCTTGGCCAGCACCCAAACTTTTCCGGGGTGGGACAGAGGGTCGGCAATGTCCCATAAATCTGAATTTTGTAGTGCCGTGAGTGAACGGAAAAATTGGAAAAAAAAAATGCTCTCTCTACTGCAATGATGTCGGGCTGGGTAGCCCAGGAGGCCGTGCTCACAATCTTCCTCCACAGAATGCACCTGACAGGTAAGGCGGTCACATTCTGAATGTTACTGTTTTCTTTTTTTTGTTGGTCGTGTGTTTCTTACGAGTCCCCTGTCCATGAATTGCTCAAGCTGTCCGTGATCTGCTCAAGCTGTGTTTTGTCAGAGGATTGTAAGGTTCATCACACTGGCACTTAGGCGAATGTATCCAGCCATTTTCACTGCTGGATCCATGTGCCTTTTTTTCCCCCCTTTTATTCTCTTTTTGGAATCTGACAACCTGGCCACGGGGCTCAGATGCCCTCATTGAGGGCACACTCACACTACCACTTCCAAGAATGTATACAACTGCAATCACGGCCAAAGCTTTGTTTCATTTTTTTTCTTTCTTCTTTTCTGAGGTTCACGGCCGCAACTTTTCTTCTTCTTTTTTGTTTTGTTTTGTTCTTTCCGTGAGAGTACCAGAAAGAAAACGGAGTGGTACCCAGGCTCAACAAAACTCGGAGCGCAGTGAAATTCAGGGTCGGCAAAAACAGGCTCGGAGGTACCGGACAGCAGTTGGTAACCGGCAGTGCAAGATACAAAGCTTTTCTCTGCCAAGCTTGAAAATCACACATGAAATTTGTGATTTGCAACGTGAGAAATCATTTTCGGCATGTTGATGGTCTGTAAAGCCTTTGTTGACAAGAGATCTCGACACCATCCAAATGAGCCTGCACTCGTAAACCGGCCATTCACCCCAGATGCAATCAGACTCGACTCTTTCACACTTTTCATGCACGTGAACAGTAGCACGACAACCTGGCGACATGCACCCACACAGTACACAAAGATATGGCTTCCAGATAAGTTTGCTTCCACTGGCTATGGCGACTGAGCGCCCAACATCCACTGTTCACACACTGGATCACCCTGGATATCCCACACATGACACTCTGTACACGCACACAACACACACACACACCACTACAGCTATGGCAGCGCTAGCTGCCACTACCCTATCGCTATACTACACTTCTCTGCCCACTTCGTCTTCGGGCACACTGCAGACCTCCTCGCACAAGACGCTGAGGCAGCGCTTCCGCATGGCTTCCGCAGGAATGAATGCATGGCTGTGCGCGGCCTCTTGATTTATACTTCTGTGATGCGTTGGTCTGCCCTGTTTCCCTGGCCCACGGGGTACACAGTCCCAGGCGGTACTTGCTTGACAGGACCGGACTGACTGGACTGGGACTGTTGACTCAGCGTGGTGGACCTACACCACTTGCCCACTTGCCTCTGTCTAAACAGGGGTTGACTCCGAAAGGCCACTTCCGGAAGCATCTACTTGGCCTTTCGGTACTGTAGCAGCTACGACTCTGCCCTTTCAGGTAAGTAGCAGCTACGACTTTGACCCTTCAGACAGTCTACAGCTACGACCTCTGGACTGTTTAGACACCTACCCGACAGATCTACAGTTCGAATCCCCTGTCCCATGTAACCTACGAGATCCTACCTACCACTGGCGGTCCTACAGGTCACAGGTTCAAATCTACGGGTTGACACAGGTATTGTACACAGGTAAGGTGGGGAACTAGGGATCGAGCCCTGGGATCTGCATCAGTTACTGCAAACTGGTGAATACTGTTTCACAGATAGCCCCCTCTGCTTAAACAGGCTTCTTCTTCTTCTCCTCCTCCTCCTCCTCCTCCCCGCCATCGCTCGCTGTAACTTTATGCACCTCTCCCCAATCTCGAAGTCTATGTTCTGAATTGTGAACTCCAACTCCAAAGCTAGAACTTTCTTTATCCTCGAGTCCAAGGGTCAAGATCTGAATCCAAACCACACACTGCACCTTTCGTCACCAAACCACCAGCTTCTGCTTCCCCGGATTAACCAGTACTTGGCCCAGCTATCGGCCGCGGAAAAAATAGAGTAGAAATGTTTCTAGTCGGATGAATTTGGGCACTCCTGTAGTGGCCCGTACGTTTCCTAAAATTGTGACTTGTGAACGGGCACAACTTCAGAAAGTACTGGTGGTTTAAGCTACATCTCCAAGGTTCCAAACCACGCTCTCAATTCGAGCCATGCCACACCGTAAATCATTCTTATCCTCATTCCGGCGAACGCGAACACGTTCGCCCGAACGCAAACAGGCTCCGAAAAACAGCGAACGCGAACGTAATTTTTTATTTTTCTATTTTTTTTATTTTTTCATATATGGGGGGGGGCATAGGTGGTGTCCCTGAACCACCTCGGTATCTGCAGATCCACCATCTCTGCAATGGTGCTGCCCCCCACCAGATCCACCCCATCCCCCCTGCACCCCCCCAACAGAATGTCTATCACAGTCTGTGTATGTTGCCCCCTACCAGCCACACATATGTGACAGACTGTCTGTCACAGTCTGTCACAGCCAGTCTGTTGGGCAGCACACACATCTGTGACAGACAGTCTGTTGGGCGGCACACACAAACTGTGCCCAACAGACATTGCAGCACACAGACTGGTGGGGGCCAGCTCACAAAGAGTCTGTCACAGTCTGTGTGACCGACAGTCTGTCACAGTCTGGCGGGCAGCACACTCAGAGTGTGACAGTCTGTGTGCCCCCTGCCCCACAGACTCTGTCACTGTCTGTGCGCTTCCCACCACATTGTGACAGACAGTCTGTCACATAGACTGTGACAGACTGTAACAGATTGTTTGACACACACATACACACACACACATACACTTGGTACACACACACACACGCACACACTGACACACACTACAGACTGTAACAGATTGTTTGACACACACATACACACACACACACACATACACTTGGTACACTCGCACACACACACGTGTGCACACTGACACACACTGAAGGAGATTCTGACACACTGACTCACCCGCACTGACACACACACACACTGACGCACCCACGCACACACTTACGCACACACTACACACACACACATGCACTGACGCACCCACACACACATTACACACACACACACACTGACAGACCCACACACACACTGACGCACCCCAAGGCCCCATAACCCCCGCCAGAACCACCTCCGGCGACCGGTACCGGCCCCCACGAACGACGTTCGTGGCCTCCAAAAACGCGTTCTCGCGAACGTGTTCGCGACCCGTGCGCACGAACACATTTGCCGTGCTACGCAGATTGTTGTTATGATCATCCTTATCATCATTCCTCGAAAAGTGGTTTTGATGACCTCATACTCCGCAAAATGGTTTTGAAGATCAGTCCTCATCTTTGCTTTGCCCGTGACGCAGGATGCCGACTGGTATTGCAATTGCTGGATGACAACTCCAATACCCAACTTCGTGGTCGAATGGTCCAACTAACACGGCATGTATGTCCGTCTGCAAGGAAACGTGTTTTGTCATCACGATATCCATATGTAGAATCGTCACACATTTTCCGCTGCCAAAGGGATTAACTGGTCCACAGACAAAAGAGGGGAAAAAGAAGAAGGGCATGCTGCTCACACTTGGGAAGCTTTCCTGAGTGCACTACTGCAAGTTTCAGTCGAGAAAGTCCAAGTGAGATCCTGTGCTAATGCCAGTTGTTTGCTGGAAACAGAAATTTGTGGGCATTCATATCGAGCCAGTGTCTTCTGAACAACGACAACAGATGTTCAAATGGGGCACGGAAAAAAAAAAAGAAGGTTCAAATGGGGCACACGTACCAGGACACACTTGACCTCCTTTTCGTAAAGTCCTGTTAAACGTGGCACATTGAAAAACTGGAAATCATGTCTGCATTTTCCGTTAGTCAAGGTCGTCATCTCCATATTGCAAGATGTGCACATGCCGTCGCCACACCGACAACTTTTGCCCTTTTTCATGTCACCCCAAAATCAAGTGAAAATCTACAAACCTCTCAACCTTAGGAAGAAGGGAAAAAAAAAAAAAAAAAGGAAGCAAAAATGCTTCTGAACCCCAGCAACTCAGCAACACCCATTTTCTGCTGGCTACAGCACACTGACATGAGTAGTGATTTGCGTTATGTTACCCCAAAGCAGACCAGATTGACAAACCTGTCATTCATGTACACAAGACACATCCAGTCATGGTTTGAGAATGTAGTCACAAGAGAAGCATACTCTCATGCTCGGCATTTTTCAACCGAATCTCGGCATAATTGTGACCAGATACATGCAGGAAATTGCAAATGCGAGTATGCCGAAGATAGTACAATTACCAAGATAGCAGAAAGAAGCACGATACTGCGTTTTCAGAGCGGTGGAAACCCTGCAAGAGAGGTCAGCAAAGACACAGTCCATGCCAGGGAGTAGGGTGGGGGGTGGGTGACAGGGGACAAAAGGAGATGGAATGGGAGAAAGGGTGAGGGAGGCGAGAGAGGAGGCAAGGAATTGGGAAAGTAAAAGGATGGAGGGGAGAGCAGTGAAGGGTAAAAGGTGTGTGGACAAGCCCGTTGTCAAGCCGTGGAACAAGATGCTTGCTTGCACCACCGAACTCCGGGTTGCAGGGGGGCGGGGGGAGCGGGAGGGAAGGGTTCTTCATTTAGCAAAATAGAGTGGATACAGATGTGGCATCCTTGGAATTCGTGGCTCTCTGGGCTTCTGTGGTCCTCCGCTTCCCCTCATTGTGTTTCGGAAGTAGTCTGCTTCAGAATAGCTGCACACACATGCATACGGATTCCGGCATCACAGACGGTGTTATCGTATGCCCAAAATACGACTTTTCTTCCGTGCTTCTTATGGCCATAGCTTCCCATAAGCACCTGCTATATGCTCTTCATTTATGTTACTGGGGCCTGAGCTTAGCCTCATGCTCTCTGCCAAACCCCAGAAGCACACTCGAGTACGCAAGTGGAAACGCAGCAAGAGGACAACAAAGCAGATAAAATGGGAAGTGGAAAAAAGCTTCCATGGGAGAGAGAGGGAGAGAGAAACACAGCAGAAAAAGAGAGACAAGTGGGGACGAAACCAACTACCTGACGGCGAATAGTGAGCAGATGCACTTCAAAATTCAAATAGCGAAGACAAACCAAACGCTAGAGCAAACACCAGCATTGAGTAGAGCACAGGAAAGTATCACAAGCACATAAAGGACCAGAATCCAGAAGACAGGAAACCATCAAGGAAACATGCATATATCATAATCATAATGATCAGGGTTGCATACCTGCCAACTGCCGACCGTTTTGCAGCCGACCAGTAGGGACAGCCGGTCGGCAGTCTGCCGACCAGTCAGAAAACAGCCATCCACTGTTTTTTTTTTTCAGATCTGAGTTGGGGGCCGTACTGCGCTTGCTGAGTACAGCCCAAATCCGCTGAGAAACTTTTGGGGATGGGGGGATGGGAGGGTATAGGGGGGTATAGGCGTGGTACATGGGTTTTTTTTTTTTTTTTTTNGGGGGTGTTTTGGGGGTATTGGAGGGGTGTATGGGGGTATTGGGGGCGGGTATGGGGTTGTTGGTGGGGTTATAAGGGCTTCTGGAACCCCCCCCAAAAAAAACAATTGCGGGCTGCTGACGACCCCTGACTGGCAGGTGCCGACCAGTCAAGGGCGCTGATAATGATTCTATACCATGACATATAAGAGATGAAAGAAGAGAGGTACAACCAAAATATAAACCAAGCCGAGAGATGAATGTCCGGGCACGCGGTTCACTTTGAGGACCGCAATAATGAAACAAACAGCGAACCATACAAGTCACAGACATGCACACAAATCAAAAGAACAAGATGGGCTTTTTTTGAGAAGGGCCGAATCCACTAACTTGCGCTTCCGCTCACGCTTTGGTGGCTCAATCCAGTTATCTGCAATAAGTCGCTTGAGGTCAGTCTTGTTGTTGTCCTGTCCACATCAATAAACAGAGCAGGTCTCAGCCCCCAGCTACACGACCAGATCAGCAAACAAATTGCCAAAACAGGAATTCTTTACGTCTTCGTAAAAATCTCCGAACTTTTTTTTTCTTTCTAGGACACACGCATTGGATGGGAGAAGGGTAAGCTACCTGCAACTGTTAGTAGGCATAGCCACCACTACATCTGGACGGAGACTAGGCCTGACTTGCCTACTGAGTAGCCTACCGATGCCCGGTGGAGTAGCATTACTCGCAGTCTGAGAGGGAAACTACAGGCCTGCAGTGAATACCACTTTGTGAAAAAGAACTACCTTCCATGTAGTGGTGGTTGAAGAGAGCCTCAGTGTTCCCTCAAACGTACAGTCGCACAATCTCTTTCTTCGCCTACGTTCAGACACCCTCACCTTGCTGGTGGCAGACTGTCTTAACCTAGGGTTTAAGAGAGCCTCACCAGGCTGGTTACCCAAGCGGTTCCCTCAAAATGTAGTCTACATCAAATTGTATGACAACGCAATCATTCCCTTGCAAATGTCCGCGTCAATGTCAGAATCACAATGGACGATCACCTCTAAAGAGCCAACGTCAGAGAGAGAAAAAAGAAAGGAAAAACTAAAGAAAAGAGAAAAACCAGTTTCGAGGATAGTGCAGCATATTGTGAACAGGAGGCAGAGAAGACCGCCACAAAAACAAGAAGAACACGAAAACAAAGAAAGAAAGAAAGAAAGAAAGAAAGAAAGAAAGAAAGAACAGGAAAGAACCAGCATCATACAAATTCACTGATGGAAAACGTCCAGGAAACACAGAGCACGTGATGAAAAAGAACGGAGTACAAAAAAAAAACAAATGAAAAGTTAGAAACCTATTTATATGTATTTAAAAAAAAACTATTACAGGGCGATCGAGCCACAAGAGGGCAACCAATGCACAATTTGATCGAACAACTTCGCACAGCATCGGGGGTTATGAAATCGCAAGCAAATGTTCCTCAGCCTATTTGGTGAAAAGGACTCACATCTGATTTTTCTTTCTTTCTTTCCTCGTTTTAAGATGGGTAGACCTTGATTGTACTCTCATCTGGTCAAGAATCAAACTCATAGTCAAGCTTTGACCTCATGACCCATTCATCAACAGTTACATGCGTATCATTCAAACACATGCTGGGTTGAACCCGTGACTTGGTTGAACCTGATTTTTAGCCTGCGCATTCAGAGAGTCACAGCTGCTGGCAGGAAGAGACATATTTGTTTCACAACACGCTCTCGCTGATGTGATCGTGATCTGATTCGAACTCTTGAGCCGTTCATCAACAGTTACATACGTGTACCATTCCCACCACATATGCAGGGTTGAACCTGATTTGGTTGAACCTGGTTTTTAGCCTGGACGTTCAGTGAGTCAACAGCTGTGGGCAGGAAGAGACTGGCTGCTGGCAGGAAGAGACTGGCTGCTGGCAGGAAGAGACCGGCTGCTGGCAGGAAGAGACCAGCTGCTCAGAAAAAGAGACCAGCTACTGGCATATACCTGACCTGAGACAGTGGGACTCTGTCTCCCCGCCAGCCTTGGACCACTACCGCCTTCCCTCAAGGACAACGCGCCCCTCATCAGGACTGTATCAGACCGGAAGGATGGCTCGTACACATGGCTCGTGGCCCGAGAGTTCGAAAAAGGGCGATAATTACGACTCCATCCTACCATACCATCGTCATAGAGCATTCCATGACGAAAGACTGAAGGATCACTGAAGATAGAGAGAAGACACATTACTTACCTTCTCCTGGGCATAGTCCACACCTTCAAAACTGTACAGGCTTGCACCTGAGAACACAGAGACAAGCACCGAAAGAAGGAGAAAGCCATGGACAGAGGCACACGCAACATGGATCAACTGAGTTAACAGAGGCATCCACACACCACCCTAACCCATACACACACATACAGAACAAAACCTCAAAGCCACAAGGGGGAACACGATTTCCTCAGCTGTCAAAAGAACAAGCTTGAAACTTCAACAAGTCCTACCACCCTGCGGCTTGAACCCCGGTGCCAACTAAGGTCTCGTCACCGTAGACCTTAAATTCCACTGCACTAGAATTACACACCGGTAACCAATGGCTCATATAGCTTGTGTATAGGGCAGTGGAATGATGCCCTTAAAGTGGGTTGTTCAAGCAGAGGGGGCCGAAGAATGATGGCTTCGTTCCACTGCACAAGAATAACATGCCATTTCATCATTACATCCAGCCATGTATTGTCACATATCTATGAACTAAAAGAGCGCACTTTGCAAAACACACAATAGAAATGAAAATACACAAGACAAACATGAAAAGCACACTGAAACCATTCATTTTTCTCATTGTTCTTTTAACTGCCCCTTCACCATCCCTCTCAAGCACAAGGGTCGCCACGTTGACGAGGTTGAGCGCGAGCTGCCCCCATCCACGTGTGCCTATGTGAGCAACGTACAGCCGGAAAATGATAGCATTTCTTATTTCCTCCTGGCGGAGCAATACCCTTAAACCACCAGTACTACAGCCCCTGCACTGTAGATTTTACTCTTGTACGAGTACCGGGCCAAAATCTAGACTGCGAAGGCCCGGCAGAGGTTCAGCCGGAAAGGGCTACCACCTTCATTTTTCCAAAGGCCTGCACTGAGTGCCCTGTAGATTTCAGGCACGGCAAAATGTATTTTTTGGTTCATCAATGTAGCTCCGGATGGACTGGTGGCTTAAGCCCCCACTATCTGTTTGTGCCCACTCTGCTTATCAGGAGCCCCACCGTTTTAAGTTGGTCTGACTGAATGGCGATCCCACAAAAAAACTTACACATACCCGCATCAAGCTTAAATCTGGCAGCATCCTCCGAGAACTTCTTCATCTTTGCATCCAGTTCCGCTGTTGCCTCCTCTCCCTTGGCGATGATCCTTTCGATGTCCTCCTCTGTTATAGTGCTGTCCTTTGAGCTGAAAACCTTGTCAGCACCAAAGCGCACCATTTGCAGGAGTTCATCCTTGTTCACCGCTGTAACCAAGAAACACCATCAACAATTAGCCATTCCAGGAGTTTTGACAGAATTCATCGTAAAGACCAGAGAAAGCACCTTCCTGACCCACACCAAGTGGGCTCTGCAAATTTACTCTATCTCCTATACAATCGGCGAGAGGGTTCAAACGTCAACTACGAAAGCCCAATACGTACAGCATACCTCAACAATTAGCCATTCCAGGAGTTTCGACAGAATTCACCGTGAAGACCAGAGAAAGCACCTTCCTGACCCACACCAAGTGGGCTCTGCAAATTTACTCTATCTCCTATACAATCGGCGAGAGGGTTCAAACCTCAAACACAAAAGCCCAATACGTACAACACACAAAACACTTACCCTCCCTTTCAGAACAAAAAATGGCACTGCTTTCCCCATGAGCCCTTCCACATAATAAACAACGCAGAGGTAATGCAGACCAGCTTGGGAACAAGCAAAGGGGAAACGCGAAGAATGAACATACCCAGCAGGGGTTCAAACTTCAAACCCAGTGGGAAAGACAACAAATGTTACCCGATGCATGCTTTTTCCCGGCGAAAGGAAAGCAAGCACCACCCTCATACAACCTTCCTTCCACCTTTTTAACCACCAGTACATCAGACAAATGCACCTGTGCACAAGAAGGACAGCGTTCGAGTATACCAACCTACCTGCTACCAGTTCCAATTCTTTTACCCCCATTTTCTGTCAGAGGCAGACAAACAGAATGCCTTATCCATGTACTTGCTACCGTATTCCCCGAATAGAACGTACACATCGTACAGTAATTATAACTGTATTTGGTCCACCTTTCAGTCCAGATGGAGCAAAATTGACCGAACAGTGTACGTTCTATTCAGGTGAAGAAGGAGGTAGAAGATTACGCAAAATGCAGAGGCGCTGCAGAGCCACAAGGGAGCACAGTTCAGCAAAATAGAGGAAATACAGACCATGAAAGAGAAAAGATTGCATGAAAAATAAAGGCACCACGTTACCAACTGCACAGGACAAAGTAAGGCAACACTAACTCGAGAAACATGACCGCAATGTCAAAGTGATTGATGGCCAAGATACAGCAGGTCGTACCCTTAGACTCTGCCAAGCGCCCCTGCTGAATAACAAGAGCATCCAAGGCCAGCTTCTTGTACGCTCGCTCAATGACTTTCTCCTCAATTGCGTACTGTGTTGAGTGTGACAATTCACATAGACAGTTGAGTCATCCGGTCAGAGACAAGATTGAGTACCAAAAAAGCCAGATTCTCAATAGATTCACACATCGACAAGTCTACTGAAGCACATACCAACAGCAAAATAATGACTTGAAAAAGGTGGGGCCCATTGCTTAGCCAGAGAGCCTAAGATGACCAACAATGAACGACAGGAGTATCTCAGTCAAACGTAGACCATTAAACCACCAGTACCTTTCCCATACATCGGCCGCTGGCGGGAAAAAAGGCTGAAAGCGAAAATGGGTCGTTGATTGAATTTATCAACAGCGGCACAGCCCCGCTTGGCCACCGCATTATATGGCAAGACTTTGAAAACCAAGTGGGGAAAGGGCACTGGCGGTTTAAACCACCAGGCAAAAGAAACGAGTGTAAATGTATGGTATGCATCCACAACTTTCGGGGCCTCGGGGCTACCGGGTCAAAATGGCTGGTGCCAGGAATAGCGCCCGCGCCGGTTCAGTTTTTTTTTCCCCTTTCCCGCACATCATGGTTCCATATCGTCGGTAATGGATTAACGATTTCCCCACTGTCCCTTTCTACCATCCTGCAAAACCACAGGCAAGGGGACGGGCTGCGAAGAATCGGCGGGGAAAGAAGACCCTGTGGAGCTTGACTCTAGCTCGACTCTGTGAAATGACTTGAGAGGTGTAGAATAAGTGGGAACTTTATGGCACAAGTGAAATACGACCACTTTTATCGTCAAAAAAAGAAAAAAAAAGTATTGGTCATAACGGTGATTTAATCAGCCAAGAGAAACCCAAAAGCCATAACATAGTGCAAGCCACCTTCCACACAAAACCTTGATCCACTCCCGCGACCCATGCACAACCCCAATCCAGTATCCGGGAGTGTGTGTAATCTCCAATTTGCAGAGGGCTTCACATTTTCGTAATCCCCCTTTGATGACAAACAATCAACTTTTGTGTACCGATCCATACCTCGCCCCGCTCAGCAATCATTAGACTTCACTGGGACTTGTATCAGCATCCAAAAGTATCAAACTTCCCTGTGCACTTCCATCATCAGATCCCCCATACCAGATATGCATTCCCGCACCTACCTATATGGCGGCTTTCTGATTATGTCCACAAACTGTCTGTCCTATCCCCCATGCGAGCGCCGGCCGCTGCCACAACAGAGTCATAATCTTCCCCGCCCTTGCCAGTCCCACAACCATCTAATAACAGCATCATGAAATAGCAGCTTGAGGCATCCTCGCCAACACCACAGCAACTCCTACACAGCCAGAGTGCTACCATCTGCATCCGAATAGAACGCCCGGTCATTATAGCTGTATTGGCACAACTTTCAGCCTAGATACAGCGATAATTACCGGGTATTCTATTCGGGTGAAGACAGTAGGCACGAACGGCTCGGGTATATAAGAACCTTGCCAATCTGCAGCACACGTCCCAGCATTTCGGGAGTTCCACCTCATTCTACACAATCAATCGATGAAGTGCTGAAATACACCCACACTTCCGGCACTGGAAAGCTAAGCAACAACACTACCATGTTCACCCAAAGACAAAGTGCGGTCATTATAGCTGTATCTTGCCCCAAACACAGCTATAATAACCGTACGTTGTATTGGAGTGGAGACGGTAGACAAGCATAACACTACTGTTTGTCAGCAATGTGCAGACAAGTGTGGTCTCAAGACTTCCCAACCCACTCCAGCATACCTCCAACCACTGGCTCCTTTGCCCTATTCTGCGTGCTTTGTGCTTCCGGCCATCTACAAAGGGTAAACTTTCAGAAACTCAGACGAGACAGACCATCACTCACAAGGACACTGATACAGCCACCCTTGGAAGTCTGGGCTGCAGCTCAAGCTCAGTCAGGCTTGGTAATTGCTCAGTAGAATTACAACCTGAATACTCAGGTGCGCCTCACAACAGTGTTGAGGCAGAATTCATTTTGCAATCAGTCAAAACTCCGTCCCGCTATGAGTAGATGGGCAATTTAACGTGAGGTGTGAAAGAATGTTTCCCATACCTCAGTGCAGAATCTGAAAACCTGCACCTCTTTCTTCTGACCAATACGATGCGCTCGATCCATCGCCTGCAAATCCACTTGAGGATTCCTGTTCAAGCCATCCCAGAAGAAGATGTGAGCATGATGGAGGAGGAGAACACGCCTTTGTTCAACGAAGGCGAGACAAAGTGTTACAAATGCACAACTCTTGTGAGCAGTAAATGCATGTGTGGCAAAAAGCTAGGAAACAACAAAAGAGCTTGGAGGGAAGAAAACCTGCAATTGTTGATCAGAAATGCGGTCCAACAAAAAAACAGATGAGGAGGAAGATAGAGTGGCAGAAGGAGGCGGCATGTACGGCGCAGCAAACCGTCCAAGCCTCTATCGCGTTGGTTGCTTACCAATCACTATCATACAGAATAACAATGTCTGCTGTAGCAAGGTTGATACCTAGCCCTCCCGCTCTTGTGGATAGCAAGAAAATGAACTTTTCGCTCCCCTCCCTATTGAATTCCTCAATGGAACTTTCTCTGTCGTCTCCACTCGTGTTCCCATCAATTCTACAATACTGATATCGTCGCAGCATACAGTAGTCCTCCAAAATGTCGAGAAGCCGCGTCATCTGCAAACAGTACGCAATAACAAGCAGTTAGTGCTACAACCGACATCTTTTTTTTTTCCTTTTTTTTCATTTGGACCATTTCTCGATTTATGTGTGTCATCCTTGCGCAGGGCCCATGCTAATCTTCTCCGTATCGTTCCAATTTTAACAGATGTCCCAAAGGACACGCTACAACCGACATCTGCTCGTCCATCAACAGCTAATTCATAGAGTCCCCTTGAAGAGACTAAAAGGTTCTTTCCGATACAGTTGCCATAGTAAGAAGTCGATATCATTGCAACCACGGGTTAACCATTCGGGGTGTCACAGAGCTCAGCATGGTATTGGTCAGATGGGTGGCGGTTTTGCAAGTGGCTAGATCGGCCCTTTATGAAGGCTTTTTTATCTCATTCTTCGGCACTCATACATAGCTGTCGTGCCACTCAGGCCAACACACATGGGAGATTGCACCCTTGGACCTTGCAGATGATCCTAAGACACTGGAAGCGAGAGCGGATCGACAGTCCTAACAGATAGCATAAACATCTGCACCTACTCCTCTCCATGGCAAGTGGGTAGGTGCACCGAATCTCTCTCACGAGTCGCAGCCCCTATTGCACTCTGAAGATGGAAATGACCATGCACATGCCGATACCAATGCAGAAGAAAGAGTCAGGCTGAAGAGCACACAAATGCGATAGACGAGAGCTTTTCCCTGTTGACTTCATCCCATGCCTTGCAGTAAGAGGGAGAAAAACACACAAACAAAAAGAGGGAGTAACACAGTCTGAATTCCAACACAAGTGCAGAACAAGAAGTCATGCTGTGACGAGTACAGCTTGAGGTTGATCATCAGCACTGCCTCAAAGAAAGTACATGCTGACGCCAGCCAAGCTGCAAAATGAAGCACTTCGCAGGGAATGCAATGCACTAATCCCGAACCAGCAAATCAACCGAAAGGGGGTGGTTAGAGCGGGGAGAAAGGGAGAGGGAGGATTAGAAAGATGAGAACGACAAGCTTTTCCAGGGTACAATTACATACCTGTGAAAAAATGAGCACACGGGAATCACGCTCCTTAAGCTTCATCAGCAGTTTATCGAGCAGAACCATTTTCCCTGTGCGCGACAGGGGTGAACAAATCAATACCAAAGCACAAGCTAAACCAAGCCTGCCACATAAGCGATAACCAGAGTAACTTGCAGGCCGACTGATGTCGACGTTCATGCTAAGTTCGCACTAACACTGACCAGTTTTCCAGGCAGGTTCATGCTCTCGCGGAAGAACATACCACAACTGGGGGCAGCCCCTAAGCCAGGAAGGCATTCCTCATCAAAGGCAAGCAAAGCAGTGGGCCCCGCAAAAACATGTAGCAAAGAAACTCACATCGACATTAATCAAAACTACTATAGTGTTGCAGACACAGATGACTGGCAACCCCCATGCAAATAAACATCCATCAGCAATGTCCTCCGCTTTTTATCCTTGCGATGACGACTTTCCACATCATCGTTTTCCTTCGCCTTTCTCCTTGTTCTTGTTTGTCCCCTTCGCTTCTATCTGCTCCTTTTCCCCTTGCTTTTCAGACAAGCACACCGGTCCAGAAAAGTGCACAAGCTTTATCAGCAGCATGTGAGGGGATGAGAAAAAGTGAGCAACATAGAGACAGAGAATCGCAGTGGAAGAAGAAGAGGGGAAGCAGTCTCTGCAGACGAAGAAATGACTAACCACCAGGAATGAAAGCAGCTGTGGTACTTGGACCGCTGGACCTGGTTTCCAGTGTAAGCCTAAGCTGGGTAATGGCCCCAGTCCTCTGGGTTGATTGTTTAGGCATTCCCGGCCTCCTGTTCTGCTTGCTATAATGAAAGGTTACTTTCTTCAAGAAAACAAAAAAGACTTCATGGCAGACGAGGTCCCTGCAGAAGAGAGACCGAAACTCCACCGGCTAGTCGATTCCTCAGACACACCGCACCTTGATTATGAATGTATACAAACTATCTTTTCAGTCCCATGCAGTCAAAATGAGGTTACGTTTGTGTTCAGGAGAAAACGGTAGTCAATCCCCACGCATACCTGCATTCTGGATCAAGTGTTCTCCAGTGGTGAACGGTGGTCCTGGCTCCGCACCCTGGAACAGATAAGGATGATTACAGCACTTGCGCAGCTGCATTGCTATGTTCAACAGTCGAGATCGCTCCCCTCCACTGTTGATAACATCAATATCCTTTTGTAAA
This sequence comes from Chara braunii, assembly GCA_003427395.1. NCBI lineage: Eukaryota > Viridiplantae > Streptophyta > Charophyceae > Charales > Characeae > Chara > Chara braunii. The sequence goes on along the minus strand of BFEA01000683.1, from coordinate 238,328 downwards.
AGCGCTCGATAATAATTCTTCTGCATTTCCGACATCCCCACCTTCAGGATCGTCTCCTTTTTGGGAGGCAGCCCTCTCTCGACATCCGACTTAAGGCGCCGAAGAAGGAAAGGCCGAAGGACCTGTATAATGGCGCAACACACACACACACAACACACACCTAACACATTAGCATTTGCCCCTCTGCCGCTCTGCCTAGATATACTTAACAGCTCTACGTATCCGCATTTGCCAAACTCAGATCTGAAAATGCGGATCAACAGAAAACGATTGGATCAGGAACTGCAGAGTGACCTGACCATACGGAAATTGGTACCCATCTAGACTCTCATGGCTAGAGAATCCTAAGATTGATTTACAAGCCATGATTTTTAAAATTCACACCTTTTTCGACACATACAAAGGTACAAACTGATACAATGTAAAAAAAAAGCATATGAAGAAGTATCGCATGCTTCATCTTGTAATGTTTTTCGACTATCATTCTGGGTGTGCATGTTCCACGATCACCATGTTTTTCGACTAATCTTTTAGGGTGTGGATGCACCACGATCACCACACCAGTGCGGCGAGCATGTTGCGCTATGCGCTCTGCATGTGCATGTCTTTTCGGCACACACAAGATACAATTCAAAGCATTTGAAACACTTAAATAAGACATTGAAAACTACAGAAGCAAGCGAAAACACACATCCGACGACTTTTGGAGTTTATATAGCAGTTCTAGTGAGGACATATTATGCCACCGAAAGATTCAGAGAAAACGCGCGCAGGAGGGTCAGGTGATAATGAGACTCGAGGTAGGATTACTCCTCATCACACATGCAAGCATTCAACTCACGTAAAATAGGACACATTCGGAACTAACAGAGGCGAGCGAAAACACACATCCAAGGACTTTTGTAGTTCATATAGCAGTCGCCGTCAGGCTCATAATTTGAATGTCATAGGTTCAAACTTCAATTCCTATTCCCGTCAAACGCCCACCAATCTCTATTGGATGAAGAGAAGTTGTAACTACTTGCTCTGATAGATTAGATATAGATCAGATCGAGGCCAAATTATGCCACAGGAAAGATTAACAGGAGGAGGAGGAGGGTTGGGCAATAACAAAAATCAGACCTGTGAAGCATCGTGTTCGTGTTCGGAGGCGAACGCGAACATGCTCGCCCAAATGCGAATGAGCGCCCAAAACGCTCCGAACGCGGAAAAAAAAAAAAAAAAACTCTGAAAAATCTGAAAAATATATATGTAATGTAAAACAACGATACAAGCAACTTTTGCCTCGGAGTCATGTTCAAATTCTTAGCCAAACGTGAGTTAAAAATCAAAACCCGAGAATTTTTTTTTAACAAAAAAAATCGGAAAAAATCTCGGTTTTTGACTTTTAACTCACGTTTGGCTAAGAATTTGTACATGACTCCGAGGCAAAAGTTGCTTGTATCGTTGTATGTTCGCCCGGACACGTTCGCAAGCCGTTCGTGCGAACGCGGAGGGGCGCGAACAAGTTCGCTGTGCTACGCAGAATCAGACAGAGAATTGATCCTCGTCACACAAGCATCAACATGAGCATGAATCCGGTCAGGTTAGCTGACAAGCTCATTCTAAAGCACCAACACAGCACAGAATAGCTGCAATTGGTGTGGCATCTTCGAGATACAAAAGGTTGAAGACACTTTACCTTGTGCAGTTGCTGGACCACTTCTTGCTGGTCATTGTCACCAGACAGCTGGAACCACTCATCGAATACCTCAGCAGAGCTAAATATCTCAGGAAGCAGAAAGTTGAGGAGTGCCCACAGCTCATGAAGATTGTTCTGCACCCAACCATTCACAACCAGCCAGGAACCAGAAAGTTAGATGAGTTCTAAACAGATTTCTCGAATACAATTCAATTGGCAGCTGTCTTCCGCTTTCTTTTCATTACTAATCTAGATCGTTCAGACGTTGCCACTTTTCTTCCTTCTGGCATATATATGGATGTTTTACTCCAATCTGGTTGGTCGGCCGTGCATATGGTCGCGGACTATGGATGGTACTATCCATAATACCACGATCGACGAAGAACTGCGACCATTGGCCTTGGCATCCGTTTAAAATTGGAATGATACAGAGAAGATTAGCATGGTCCCTATACAAAAATGACATGCATAAAAGGAGGAGAAACCAAAAAAAAAAAAAAAAAAAAAAAAGGAAACAAGAAAAAAAAGGAAATCTATCAGCACACCAATGGGCCTACACTGGCTGGTACACCCACAAACTGTTGAAATACAGACTGGGGTTCGAATCCAGATCCAACCAGGGATCAATTCCCAACAGTTAAAAAAAAAAAAGAATAAAAATAATAATAATATAATAATAATAATAATAATAATAATAGTAATAAAAAAGTTAAAAACCAGTCAGCAGATTCAGCACAAGATTCAGCAGCTAAATATTCACTTGCCAGGTCCCACATCCAGACTTCATGAGACTTTTCTATCAACCCAAGAGAACATTAAATCAGCAGACCTGTTAATTACGATTTAGTATTTACTATTTAGTATTTACACCTTCCCAGAGATTATAATACAAGGAGGATTGTTTATCTGCATTCAGCTTCTTCCCCAAGATATTTATCTCCATTGAGTTTCTTGCAAAGGCAAAAAGGAGAAATAAAACAAAGAAAGAAAGAGCTCACCCCTACCAAGGGTGGGTACAAGACATTCGCCAAGCACCACACAAGCTGAGCACATAATAGTGACAATACATCGCCAGACACTGTTTTCTGAAAATCAGTTTGATGAACTTTGCTCCCTTCGCCAGACTGAAGTGAGGACGTTGCTGTGTGGGCATGACCTGCTTAGGCGGATGTCCCACCATCTCCCATTCTTTTTTTTCTTTTTTTCTTTGCCATCTGTTTCCTTTGTTTTCATTGGGCAAGGGAGAGGAGGAATGATAGAAGATGGGGAAGGAGGCCAGTGGAGGGCAAGCGGGGGGACGGAAAAAGAACAGGTATTTTCAAATAGGAATTCTTTGCTCGACTGTGTAACCAATCTGATCAAAATTTTAAGAGACCAAGTTCCCCTTTGGTCTGCCAATCGATTGAAATTTTAGCTATGGCCTAGCATGGCATTGAACATTGCCCACCAGCACCATCTGAACGTAATGCCATCCCTCCTTAGGGGCAATACATCTCTCTTAAACCGCCGGTTCACCCAAAGCAGAGAGTACTGCTCTAAGAACATTTCGATTCGCACCTGGGCTGGTAGTGAAAGAAGTCGCAGGGCACATTGAAAAGGCACAGTTCAAGGCTCACAAACCTTGGAACCTAGCTTCATCCACTTAAGGCTCGACTGAACTGTTGGTTTAAACACTGGCAGTGCAGAGTTTGCAAAATAGAAAAAGAAAAGAACAGAGGTAGGTGTGGCCAAACTGCACGAGGTATTCCTATGATCCGGAGATCTCACAGATCTTGTGAGCAACAAAAGACGTCACATGGCATCAAATCCACAAGCAGCAGGACACACATCCATCGATATGGAAACAACGAACGCGACATGAGCGGGACATGCATGGGCCAAGTAGGCGTGAGAGAACAAACAAGCAATCTTACACCCAGTCCAGAATATGAAGGACCAAACAAACACCACTTCCAACAAATGTCACCCCCAGGACAGAGGTCTCGATGATTTAAACCACCGATTCAGCCGACCCTACTTCGTCGAACCGATAATTTTCACCTAGATAGGCTTGGCTTGCCCCCCCTGAAAAGTTAGGCATCCGGCTGAACAGCAAATCTGATCTGATTCTATTCAGATTTTTCCGTCAACGGAATTGCAAGCTAAGAATCAATAGAGTTGGGACAACTCCAAATTTTGCACACCCCTCAGTACCCCCCCTTCTGTCAGGTAGGCTTAATTAACCCTTTCCGTGGCCTCCTTGTGCACGGCCACGATTTTCATTCACCTGGGGCCTGAACCGATGGGTTTTTTTTTTTTTCTTAGAGAAAATATGCACTCATTCGCAAGAACGGTGTTTTAATCCCTCATGCAGCTGACATATATACAGCAATCAACCAGCGAAGGAGACCGGACTGCCAGCCAATATGGGAAAGGTGTCGTCCCATCCAGCAAGCTTGTCATTTCAGTGACCCCCCAGATACCAGTAAATCAAACCACACTGCTGTTTCTTATCTCTGAACGACACCACAAGGCGAGTACATGGACGGGTCTTTCATTCAGCTGGGGCCCAAACTGGAGTTTACATATATACAGCAATCAACCAACCACCGGAAGAGATCGGAATACTAGGCAGTTATGGGAAAGGTGTTGTCCCAAAGGGCAAGCTTGGCATTTCAGTCACCCCACCACATACCAGGCACATAAAATCAACTACTGTTTGCTAGCTGTGAACGACACCACAAGACGAGTGAGTACATGTATGGGTCACTGTATTAAGAAGATCATTGTTCTCATCACAACCAGAATTAGAGGAAAGGTAAGCAAGCGCAGTGACCCGACCTTAAGAGACATGTCCGCAAAGCCATTCTGAAAAGAACACGCCCCCTTTTCCATATGGTGTCCACTGAATAGAGCGGAGAGCAAGCAGCTGAAACGGGCGCATTGCGATCAATCATGGGATGCAGAAGGAAGGCAAAAGGAATACACAACACGGAATCAAACCTGAAGAGGCGTGCCAGTGATCAGAAGCCGATAGTTGGTGTTAAAGATCCGCATAGTCTTCGACAGAATGGAGTTCTCGTTTTTAATTCGATGTGCCTCATCAATGATTATATATCTCCAATTGAACTTCCGAAAGGCATTCCTTTCCTTGATGGCCATCTCAAAGCTCGTAACACACACATCAAATTTGCCGGCAACAAGGAGTTCATCACGCTGATAGGCCTGTGCAACAAAAGGTGATTCGAGAAAAGTACAAGGGTGCGATGGATGGATCAGTCCTCCCTCCTTCCAATTGGCATCTCCACCCAAAATGTAAGCCAGTCTAAGCAAACTTCACATTTGGCGAACAGAGGAATGAGGCCCAGAGAGAGAGAAACAGCTGTGCACTTTTTTTAGCGTTCTGTGAGTCACGTGGCCAGGCCCCAAGCATCAGACAAGGATGACCAGCACAAATCGAGAAATGCGGAAATTTTTGGGAAGACAAAGGAGGAAAGAACACACGTTACCTCAATTCATGAGCTCATCATTGTGCAAGGGTGTGTACACTCACAGCCACACTATTTCTCCACTCTCACCTCTTTCCCTCCCTCCCCTCCCCGAGCAATGATAGATAACATCGTACACCACGTACACCACACGGCATGCAGTGCACCGCTCATGTGCCACACAAGTACCAATGTACCCCATGCAGGAACTGTCAGCAAGAGAGAAACTGTGATGATACTCCCTGGGGAGTTTTCCAAACACACTGACAAAGCAAAGCAAGCTGTTTGTTCAAAAAAAAAAGAAATAAACACGAAGAGAGAGAGAAGCAATCTGCAAGTCCTACACCTACTCCCCACATAACTCCATCATTCATAGATAACTGCGCAAATAATAGGTACTATAATTACAACGGTCAGGTTTCTGGCTTCCCTTTCAGGGCTGAAGAAAAGAGGAAAAATAAAAAACAATTACAATCGAATACCTCTCTCAGCCTTTTGGCTAAGATCAAGTGTAGTATCTGTTTTGATCAGTTTAATATCTGATCTGCCATCCATCGGGGGGGGGGGAGGGGTGAAATAAAAAAGCAAATCGTATAATATCATCAAGATCCTGTAAGTGGCTGCCCGCAATGCAGACACATCATCATCCAGAAGAAACTCTGCCACAATTCTGGGACTGATAGTGTGAGTCCCTGATTCACACGGAGGTGTTCAAAGCCTCGGAACAGATAACAAGCACGTGTCCCACAATCATCGTGCAAACAAACATACGTTCAGACACGTGACATAAAAGAAACCGCGCCACAGTACTGGGCCAGGGCCTTAACAGAAAGCCAACAAGAGTGAGAGGAAATGTGCTTCCCTCAGGCTAACGTTTTGGGGTCAGGATGACCTGGCCAGATGCCCGAATTGTCCGTCTGGATGGTCCGAATGGTTCACCCGACCTCCAACACCTCTATCAGAGTCCACCTTGGCCCATGCATACAACTAGGCAACAACAATTGGGAAAAAAACATATTCCTAGCCTCATACATAGCCTTACGTACTGCTCATATGTCACCACTATATAGCATTACATACTGCTCATTCTCTCTCTCTCTCTCTCTCTCTCTCTCTCTCTCTCTCTCTCTCTCTCTCTCTCTTCACCGCCTATGGTTGCAGTAAGAACAGACAGGCAGAAAGGAAGCATGAGACACCATAAGCCCTTACCCTCTCATCCTGGTTCCCGTGGAATTTGACTGGCCGCAATATTGGACAGAAACGCCGGAGTTCGTTCATCCAGTTGCTGAGTGTTGATTTTGGTGCAACCACCATATGTGGACCTGTTATACCCTTGAACTCATGGAGATACCCAAGCAGGGAAATTGTCTGCAAAGTCTTACCAAGACCCTGGGACATCAGAACAAATAAAACATCGTTAGCATGATCAGATGATGGAACACAGGCAAAAGCAACAGCTTTCTCGGAACGGTCGACGAGACAGGAAAGAGGCGACAGCCCTCGGGATCACATCGAATCGCATCAATTCATAGCACATTAAAGTCCAAACAAAACAGCAACCAGTCCACAGCATGCGAACCATTAACTCGTCGGCTAAGAATAGATGGGTGTAGTACACAACCTAGAAGCAAGTGCACACCAAGGACAGATTCACCAACCGTACAATATCAAAGATGTAATTGCAAAGCCCTAATGATTTGTTTCACACTTCACTCCCATGCACTTCAATTCCAGGCCCTGCATTTATTTGCACGCTCATGTTGACAACATTAACTATTTGTTCCCTTCGAGCATCTCTCTGAACCACAAACAGATTGCCGAACAAAATCCGCATTCAGCAATCGCAAGCTTCCCTTTCCAACAATAAATGACAGTCAATCAGAAATGTAGTCCTGGAGACCAATGGGTTGAAGTATGGGCAAGGACGTCTTTTTCGTTCCTTCTAGTCCCCGTCAGGAACTTTCCTTTCACTCATTTACCTAGGCTACCAGCCAGGCCGCCCGGGTCACACCTTGTTTGCCCAGAAAACAAAAACAAAAAACATCCAAAAAATCTGGAAAAAAAAATGAAACGGTTTTCACCTGCTAGCAGTAGCAAATGCAGATCCCAGGGCTCGATCCCTAGTTCTGACCTTACCTGTGTACAGTATCGAGTTGACCCCTGAGTGTTTGAACCCGTGACCTGTGTTTTGTTAGTTGTTGTTTGCCTGTCATAGGACTGTGCAGATGAAGAGATTCGATCTGTAGGTCTGTCGAGTAAGGGTCACAGCTCTGTAGAGGTCGTAGCTATAGGCCTACCAAAAGGTCAAGGTCGTAGCTGCTACAGCCCTGAAAGGTCAAGGTCGTAGCTGCTACAGTACCCGAAAGGCCAAATCCACAGACTTCCGGAAGGTCCCGGAAGTGGCCTTTCGGAGTGGGCTCACGTTTAGGCAGAGGCAAGTGGGCAAGTGGTGGATCCAACCTCAGTACGTGTGCAGGCGATGTGCCGCCATATCCAGTTGAAGTGAACTTGTGTCTGAGCTGCGTTCTTGGTTACTATATCTCTGAGTTTGAGTGGGCGCTTGTCGCCAGTTTGCTGCGCAACCCGTTTGCATGCATATGAAGTGTGAATGAAACCGAGTCTGATTGCAAAAACTATGTTATGCAGAAAAATAAACTGAACAACTCTTGCCTCACGGTCGCATCAAAATTCTTTACCAAATTCAAATAAAAAAAAAGTTTAAACATAATCTTTTTTCTTTTTTTTTCTTTTTTTTTTTTCCCAGGCCGGGCAAGTGTTCCTGGGCCACTCTGGTAGCCTAGTCAGTTACTGAATATATCCATCTGATTCCCGCACGATTCGGGCTCATGGTCTGTGTTATGACATGCATGTACCATTCAGCCAGCTGTGCAAGGAACTAGTTACCCGCTGATTAGTTAGGGGGTAGTCCCTAACATTACAGTATCCATCTGAAATTTCTGATCCCATTGGGATTCAAAATCATAATCTGGTTCATATCAACAGTGACATGTGCAGACCATTCAGCCAGTTGTGACAGGAACAATCTTAAAGCTGAAGGGGATGGCAGAAGCAGAAAGAACTGACAAGATAGCAGATTAAACCACCAGTACACCCGGGCCTGGAGGCGCCTCACTGTGCGCCAAGCTTTTCCGAACCGCCGCCCAGCGGCGCACCATCTTTTTTGGCTGGTGTCGCCGCCAGCCATTGTCGTCCAGCAGCCTCTGAAATTTTTGTAGGTGACGAGTTGCATTTTCAGCAAGGCTGGGGTCGTGTAGTGGTGGTTTAAGGCGGAAGGGGATGGCGGAAAGAACTTAGAAGAGTAGCAGAAAATGCACAGTTCAGAGTTCTGCTTACCATTTCATCAGCAAGGATACCATTAATGCCATTCTCGTAGAGTCTGATCAGCCAATTCAAGCCTGCAAGCTGGTAATCCCTCATTTTTCCCATAATGCCTGTTACATGACGGCCACAACACCACCACACAGAGGGTCATATAACAGGAATCAGCACACACAACTTCCCCACAACAAGAAGAAAGGGACCAGCATTCGAAATCGGACAACCCACACCCGATCAATGAGTTCAAGTCCGCAAGCTGCAAGTCTCGTAGCTTTCCAATGATATGCCCGTTTTATGATCGCCACAACAACAGCGCACTGGAGACAGTGGAGTGTCGTGCATAACAGGAACCAACACAAAGCATTCCCACAGCAAGCAAAGCATTCAGAGGGAGGACATGGAGGAGTTCTGGAAGACGTCAAGGCCGTACAATGCTTGCCCGTTTCGTAAAGCCAATTTTCGCGACCGAATCTGGATGCAATGAAGGTAGGACACATTCAGGAAAGGCCTCGTACGAGAGGCCGCTCGGAGACGCCAGGCCAGGACCATGCACATTGATAAAAAGAACAGATAGATGCATCATGCCGTGCCTGCTTCAGAGACTGCGGAGTTCTTCTTAATATGTTCCTGTTTCTACAACCAGAAGACTTGGATTTCTCAATTTCGAGTAACAGGCGAGTGGCGGGCGAAGACAAACGAGATACACCGACCATCCAGACCGCACAAACAACCCCCGCAGATCCCTTCAACCCCGAAACAGCATGCTGCAAGCTGTACATGAGACAAAGTCAATTGCCAGACAGCCACCTCATGTTGATGTCGACTACCGTCTTCACCCAAAAGTAATGCCCGGTCCTTATAGCCTGTATTTGGTGCAATTTTCAGTTTAGATACAGTGGTAGTGACCAGGCGCTCTATTCGGGAGAAGACGGTGTTCATCAGGGAGACTCTGCAAGAAAGCAAGGCAAAAAAACACTGCCCCCAGAGTCTAGAGGGGTCACAGGGCGCAGAGAGGAACAACCGACCTACCCTGCAATGCTAAACCCAACAAGGACTCCCCCACACAATCCGTGTGCCTCTCCTGCCAGCAATTTCATCTTTTCACGTCAAAGAAATCCGTTAAAGAACTCCATCCTGGCGACTTGTTCGAAAAGCGAAGGGATGATTGTAGGCCATACATAATATAGTGCTGGCATGAGGGGACACTCAGACTAGGACTTCCATGACTGAATCTGGACGTAGTCAACATACAATACATACAGGACAGTATTACTTTTCGCATGAATCTGGACTTGGTTTTCAACATAGAATAGTCAAATGAGCTCCATGCATTATCTACGTGGTGGTGCATGCATGCCTTTGTGCGCAACCAAACCAATATGCCATTTCACTCGCATTGAGCACATGAGAGCATTCCACTATAGAACTTACACCAACAAAATGTGTGTCATCACCGGAAAACACAACATAGATAGCTATAGAACTCGCAGGATGGCTGTGCTTCAGGACATCCGTTAAAATTGGAACGATGCAGAGAAGATTAGCATGGCCACTGCGCAACGATGACGCAAAAGAGAGGGGGGGTTGGGGGGGGGGGGGAAGGGAGGGGCGGAACTTACAGGATGGCTGAGCAACCAGGCGTGTGCCACCACCAAAATGTGGGTCATCTTCATCTGCTTCACGAATGTACTCCTCATCTTCCTCTTCCTCTGTGACCTTAGAGCCATGTCGTCCCCTGCAGGAGAAATGCCACACAATGTCACCCAACACAATGTCACCCAAACCACATAACAACTCAGGTGCATGCGGAAGCCAGCACCATACCAGTTTGGATGGGGGCAAGCCACGCAAAAGCAACCAGGCTCACAAAACATACATCGAGAAACGGAGGACGAGAATCTGACGAGAGTGAGAGAGGGAGAGAATCTTGCACTGAGAGAGAGAGAGTACTGCATACATACCAGAGAAGAGCCCAATGAACTGTCGAGGCAGGGCATGGCATTTCTCTCTCTCTCTCTCTCTCTCTCTCTCTCTCTCTCTCTCTCTCTCTCTCTCTCTCTCACACACACACACACACACACACACACACACACACA
>BFEA01000683.1:194664-205867 GCA_003427395.1 Chara braunii | reverse complement strand
CACACACACACACACACACACACACACACACACAAGCATACCGGTGTATAGTTCCACTTCTAGAGGTAGATCCATTCGATTTCACTCATCTCACCCTCTGCAGCCCGTTCTTCGAAACGAACGGACGCAGAACAACTCACAGCTCACGAGAAAAAAAGGGAGGGGATCTAAAAACTTAAAAAGGGAGGGAGGCAACCAGGTGCGCTCGAAGCGGCGCCGCGCAGCGCCTGCACGAGCTCATGGTGACGAATTAGGTCACCTCACCTAACCCAGGAAGATGCCGCCATAGCCACCTCGTGGCATACAACATCCGGGGAAATGCTCAAGCCCGTCACGGACTTTCAGATACTTTATTTGATCACAGCATGTTGGGACCGGGGCGAAGTCCTCAACAATTATCAACCTTTATATCCAGCTATAAGAGACGATATGCCAGGAGGCATTTCGTCCACAGGCGATGTGCAGAATCACTTCTGCACAATCACTGGTGTAAATTTCTCTCACGGCGTTTACTCACGAGGAGGAATGAAGTAACAAGGTAACTTTTCTTCCTTGTGTACCTTTAAACCTGGAGCACGGTCTGCTTCTGCGCTTCAGTAAAGGGTAGCCTTTCATGATCAATATTGAAGATAAGAAGAGTTACAAGGTGATACTCTCTTTTTGAGACTCTTTGTCGTATAATACCGTCTGTAATTGATTTCCGAATTTTCCGATATCAGTTAATTTCTCACACTGATACGGGAATTGACTCATATGGTGAATCTACTCGACTTTCAAAATTAATAATCCTCTACGATTCTTTATGAGTTCTTAGAAGGAATTGACTTTTTCTTTTTCTATTTTGGTATCATTATAGCGGTACAACCATTTGGATTTTCCATTCCTAAATTTGCACTTCTTGAGTAGGAATGAAAGATGAATTAACTCTAGAAATAATTCTTTTCTTCGGTCCATCCTATTATTGGAAAGAACGGCGCTTCGAGGAAATTTCCTCTTTCACCCTTCCTTTCAAAGGGCAATTGGTTGGTTTTCAGGTGGTTAGGGCTGAGTCCAATTTGGACGGTACGGTTAGGCCCGTTTTCCTACTGCCCTTCTCATTATCTTTGGTCAAATTTGGAAGGATGTGTTTTTGTTCTTTCCGTAAATGTGTTTTTTAATATCTTCCAAGTTGGGATGAATTTTTCCCAGACTGGCTGAGTTTTGCTTCTGCGCGCCAGTAGAGTAGCCCTCATTATTCGGCTCTGAGAATTCTTTTTGGTACAACCTTACTTGGGGTTTGGTCATAAAGTCGTGGAAGAATGAACAAGAACAGCGCTTCGAGGAAAATTTTCCTCTCCCGCCCTCTTTTCAAAGGGCAATTCAATTGGTTTTCATTTGGTTAAGGCTGAGTCCAATTTGGACAGTACTGGTAGGCCCAAAATCCTGTTGCCCCTCTCAGTACCCTTGGAAGAATGTGCTTCTGCTATTTCTGATAATTTTACTTCACTTTTTTCAATGTTCGGGATGAATTCCTCTCAGACTGGCTGAATTCTGTTTCTACGCGCCAGTAGAGTAGCCCTCATTATTCGATTATGAGAACGCTTTTGGTATAAACTTACTCGTGTCTTCGAGTATTTCAGGAAGAGAAGCCCAACTAGGGTTTGAACCCATTATTTAACGAAGTGAAGCTAGTCTTGAAGGGATTAGGTCTCCGATGGATACGGAGGATCCATTCTCCGAAGGAGATCCTCCAGCAGATAATTGGAGCGAACCTATCTCTGAAGAGGAGGAGACAAGAATCATGAAACTACTACAAGAATGTTACTCACAAGGCAACATCTCGGATGTTAGCTGATATGTAAAAACTAAAGTCATCAATGGTGTCATTACCGGAATACCCAGTGATGAATTCAATCGAATCCAGATTCAATGTCTGAAAGAGCATACGGTAGTGTATGTCTTTCAGGGTCCGACTAAATTTATGAGCAGTTTAGAGAAACTGCTTCTGATCCGTAACATGGAAGGGGGAAAACTTTCCCCCCAATAGGTTGCGTTAGGACGGGGTACTACTCATATTGAGGGCCAACACATGGTCACACACATAGCACGATCCAAGGAGATCAGAGACGTCATATGATCAAAAGGATGTAGAAAAGTTCAAGTTGAAATCCAAGTGGTACAAAGTGCTAGTAAGATCCTGATTGCCCAAGAATGAGTGGATCGAAATGAGGGATAAGGAGAAAAAAAAAAATTATTGGGTTATGGCGATTAGGGTTCCTGTGGGAGCGTACTCCACTCAACGCACCATGATTGGTCAGTGCATTGGAGCGATTATCAAAGATTTTGATCCTATCTACGATGAAGATAATCCTCACTTGGTTAACATTAAGTTTGGATTGAACTCGGCAGATAAGGTGAACTTTAACCCCCGAATACAGATTATTATGGGGCTGGACATCCTCACCGCTGATCTTGTCGACAGCTTCACTCCGTATTGTCGGGGTTGTCGGTGGTACAAATATGATTCAAAGGATTGCCTGCAATCCAAAAAATCATCCCGTAACAAAAAGGGACTGAACAGTAATCCCATAACCGATAATTCCAAAGGAACGGACGGTATTCGAGGCGAAGATGACCCTCTTCACCCCCCCCCCTCCTCCTCCTTCCTCTCCCCCCCCTCCATCCCCACCTACATCAGACAAATCATCCACGCCCCCTCCAATACAAAGACATCCTGATCCCAGCGCTATCGAGGGCAATGGACTAGGTACAAGCAGTGCTATGGACACAACTTCATTACAGTATACCCACTCATCACTGCATGAGCAAAATGTGCCAAATCCAGGAACAAGGAACTCTCCCTTACTCGCAGGTATGGGAAATGAAGGCAATAATAATTCTACCCCAATCAGCGGACCTTGCACACATTCTGTTTCAGCTGGAGCTTTTTCCAGACCTCCAGACAACGAGATTCCGAAAGAAGGAAGAATTAGGGGGACTGAGTCTGTCCCCTCATCCCCATTACACTTTGTAAGTCCACTTGCCAGTCCGGCACAAGGTAGAGGCAAGAGACCAAATCCGGATGTCATCATGGCTATGGGTAGGGGTCGTGCCTCCCCTCTCATACCAAAAACAGAGGTTTTTCAATCTCTATCAACCGGGTCCAAGGGATTGGGGCAGAAACAACTGAAGGAACCCTTTTGGTTTCCCCGACAAAATACGCTAGAGCCGACTACAACACTCCCGAAGGGATCGCTGGTCTGTCCACCCATCAGGAGGATTCGACAGTAGGCCCTCGAGGTCATTCAGGCCGAGTCCCGCAAATAGTGTCCTCATTTGAAGCTACCACGTTGCGAGAGGAAGTTTTTCTCCACGATGACATTGGGTCCCTTGATCATAATGGACCACAAAGCACAGTTCCAACGAGAAATAAAGGGATGAAAACCATCCCACAAGATCTCATCCAGAAAGGCACACTAGTCCAATTCTTATCATGCCCTATTATTTTCAGGGACAATTTGGGTGAGGCACAGTGGTTGTTGGTCCCACAAAGCCAAGGCCCCCTCCTCCTCCCGGCCTGGAAATCTGAACAGCAATCGACTCTTTCATCGATCTTACTTTGGTCAAGAATCTCGTGAACTCTCGGTATGAAGTGAGAACAATACAAGGATATGACACATTTCGATCTGATATTCAAAAAGGGTCATCAGGACATACGTACATAGTTGTCTCAGCATTGATAAATGCTCGTCCTACACAAGGTATGAATGTCAGAATCGCTGATGCTGGCTTTCTTTGGGTCCCGACTCAATGGCTCAGAACTGTTGCCAGGTCATATTTTTCCCTAGTTGAAATTTTGGATGGTATTAGCGCAGAGTGCCTTATGAGCATTAATGCGCAGGTCCCGAAACAATTCAACCTGGGTTCGAAGAAGTTTAAGGAACTAATTAAGCTACAATGGGTTACTGACCAAGATGCAAACACTACCTCTGATTCTTCTCACCCTATCCAAACACGGGGCTCCCAAGGAGTGAACAATGAAAAATAACAGAATTAAATTGCTATCTTGGAATGTCAGAGGCCTAAGAGATGAGAACGGGAAAAGAAAGAAGGCTAGGCTGAAAACGTGGATCCATCAACACAAAGTGCAAGTCATCCTACTTCAAGAAACCAAACTGAATCAGGAAACGATTGAGGGCATTCAGGGGTGGTGGACAGGGGACCAGTGGTGGTCTCCTGCGGATGAATCTAAGAATGAGACTGTTATTTTAATACATAGAGACCTGAAATGCACATATGTGGACAGTTGGAAAGATTCTTTTGGGAGATGGATCTGGGTGAAACTCTTGATTGAAGGGGAAATTTGGACATTTCTGTCTATATACCTCCCTTCAGATCACAGAGAAAAATCCTTATTCACGGAAGTACTTGATTACCTTATTCCGGATTCGCCCAATCTGGTCATAGGCGGGGACTGGAATATAGCAATTGATCCAGAATTGGACTCCTCCTCACAGAAGGGGAATGGTGCAGAAAGTAGAAGATTGCAAGGTTTCTTGTGCGATCACAGCCTAATAGACGTGTTCATAAATATGTACCTAGAGAAAATAGAATACACATGGTCTGTTGCCTCCGGTTCACCTGTGAGCAAAAGACTTGACTACTGGTTCACTACTGAACAGATCTGGGACAAAATATTAGCCTGTGAGATACACTTTGACCTGATGTGTGATCATCAGCCCCTGACAATTGATATTAGTGTGGCCAAACCAATTGTCATAGAAAGAGACCTTTTCAGACTGAGCCTGTGTGTTCTTGAAGATGATGGGGTGGTTGAATGGATCAAGGAATTTTGGAAGGAGTGGAAATAAGAATTGGGCAATTTTTTTGAGGAGAGTGAGTGGTACGACAGAGGCATCCAACAAACATCATTTTGGCTTAGCACTTTCTCCTTCATCCTAGCCAAAGATAGGCTGAAAAAGGAAGGAAAATTCAGAAAGAAAATTGCAGTTGCAGAAATCCAGATTGCACGCAATGATGATTTTCATAGCTATTGGAAAGAGAGGAAACAAAGACTATACAGGCTATGGGAGAATTTTCAAATCCAGGGTGAGGAACAGTAGACCAAGTACTCTGCAGTTTTAAAGATTGTCAAGAACGATCGCATGTGCAAAGATTTTTTGCCAACGCTTCCTCTAAAGGGATACAATGTACAATGAGAGAGATGAGACACCCCTTTGATCCGAATGAACCTAATGCTAGAGACACTGAGAGTATCTGCAGGTATGTTCGTTCCTTCTACTCCCATCTCCTCACTTATGAGAAGGACCCTTCAAACCCTCTTGTAAAACAAGATGAGGAACCCATGCTTTGCCAGGGGATTAAACCCCTGTTCTCAGAGAACATAAGAACAGAACTGAACAAGGAAATTTCATTAGAGGAACTCTCTGGTGCGCTGTACAGTATGGCTCTGGGCAAATACCCTGGTCCATACGGTCTCCCTACAAAATTTTTATGAAAGTTTTGGCATATTTTCGGTCTTATCTTACTTGACATCTTCAACACAGTGTTGCAGGGACATAAACTTGGTAGAGGGATGATGGAAGGGGCGATATCCTTGCTCTATAAGAAAAATGATAAAGCGGATATCCGGAACTGGCAACCGATCATCGTTCTGAACACTTCTGGAAAGATCATAGCAAAAACCTTGGCAAGGAGAATCACAGCAATTACTCCTCAGCTGGTACACTCGGACTAATCCGGATTTGTCCATGGTAGACAAATTCTAGACAATGTAGTTACCATAATGCAGTCCATCGAAATCATTAAGACACGGAAATCTGATGAGATAATCCTACTTATTGATTTTGAAAAAAACAACGATAGAGTCAATTGGAACTGGAAGTTCTCAATCGAAGGGGATTTGACCCAAAATATTGCCTTTGGGTTCAAATGTTATATCTTAATTCCCAGGCTTCAGTAATTGTAAATGGAATGAAGTCAGAACCCTTCACTCTATCTAGGTCTCTGAGGCAAGGGTGTCCGCTGGCACCTTTACTGTATGTGATACAACAAGACGTTGTGATGGAAATAATCAGAAATCACGACAATACCCGAGTCGTTGGACTGAAGATCTCTCTTGGGTTAGAGCTCCGTGCCTCAGCCTTAGCTAATGATCTTTCATCTCTCCCCTCCCTTATAGGGGTGACAGAATGCCTTAGCCTTTTTGAAAAGGCGTCCGAAGCTAAGGTAAGTTGGAACAAGTCTGTGATCCTATCCAGAGACCAAGCCTCCTTGGCTTTGGACCTTGGAATGGTCAGAAAGGACTGTGAGTTACCTGAGAGGTTCCTTGGAGTTGAGATCTCATTTTCGAATCATCAGGCCAGACAAAACTCCCTACTGGAGGAAAAAGTATTGAACAGACTGGGGGTTTGGTCTAAATTTTTGTCCATTTCCCTCTTCGGTAGAGCTATGGTTTTGAACGTAGTGATGTTCTCCACCCTATGGTATGTACTCACTGTCAAAGTCTTAGCACCAAGCTCAACAAAGCGTATCAAGAAAGTTTCCACCAATTACTTATGGAAACGCACAGTTGAATGCGGTAATGCCCTCCCAAAGGTAGCCTGGTGGAGAATCATACATAAAAAGAATGATGGTGGCCTCGGCGTCCTGGAGCTGATAATGCAGAACCAAGCCCTACTGTGTAAATGGGTAATTAAAGGCATTCTGTGTCAGAAAAATCTCTCATGGCCGAACACATTCTCGCTAAGAAGTGGGGTCTTTCAAACCCGGAACATGTTTGGTTCTACTTTCTGTTCAAACCGTTCTTAGCAAAGAGGGTACAAAAAAGTGAATTCTGGAAGACAGTCATCCAGGCTTGGAAGACTATCCTCCCCTCCTTGATCTGCCATCCCAAAACGAGGGATGAGATCTTGGTACAACCACTCTTTGAAAATCCGACCATAAGAGGCCCGGACGGGGGATCTCTCAAGATCACTTTCAGCGATGGCGGTTTCGGTATGAAATGAATCCAAAAAGGAATCTTTCAAATCAAACATATCTGGGACACAGAGAGAATGGATTGGAAGGAAGTAAGTGTTCTCGCCAATATTTTGGGCAACTCAAGACATGTCCATACTTGTCTTATCTTAATTCGCAACGCAATCCCTCAGCACTGGTACGTTCTTCTGAGAAACTCACACTGACCCATTGGCACTAGGACTACGGAGAAAGCAGATCCACATAAATATTGGAGGATAGAAGAGATTTTGGACGAAGACACAGTCTTGGGATCGGAATGGGAAGTAAAAAAAAAAATGTTGACAAAGAACGAAACAAATTTGGCAGCACTTACCTCTCGTTCCCTTTCCCATATCAGAATCAAACAGTCAACCTAAATGACCAAAGTAGGGGATAAAATCACATTCTCCCCTATTTTAGGATCCTTACCTTTGGTGGAAGTCAAGGTTGATCCTCTTTCCTTTGGGTGGGTAAATACCCCAGAAAATCTATCCACAATGGCCATTTCAGACTATTCACCCTCTTTGGGGTATAGACTGAAGACGAGAGCTAATGAACTTTGTGTCTCTATTAAAGGATCATGGGACAAAGCACAACTACAACAAGATCTACCTAGATGCAACGGTGATTGGGCTAGGACTTTTGGGAAGCAAATCAAGAAATACCAAGCTGTCAAGCACGCCAGTCTCGAATGGCTTATCACTCATCAGAGCATCCCCACAGGCAAGTGGTGTGTGTCCAGGAGACTGGAGGTTAGTCTCTGCTGTGCCACCTGCTCGAATCAACAGCTTGAGGACCAAACACACATCTGGTGGGAATGTGAAATGGCCCAAAATTTCTAGGCCTGGTGGCAAGAAGAGTGGAAGACAACATACAAGGATTGCGGAACGCATATGCAATGGTCTAAAAGACTTATATTGGGAGGAATGGACTTATCTCTTCCCCCCAGAAATCCGAACCTTCAGAATCCTTGGCCTGTAGTGTTTGTGGAAAGAACGTTACAGGGTCATGTTCAGCAATTTCACCCCTTCTTTGGACAAAGTGAAGGCTGAATTTAAAGAAGGAGTAATTCATATCATACTGGCAGACTGGCGGAAAGCTTGCAAGGGCAAGCTCAGTAAAGATCAACGTCGATAAGTTTTCGGCAATATCTGGAACAAGGATTACTGTTGGGCAATCCCAGATCAGAAAGGCAGACTGTTTTTTTCCAGGTTGCTAGAAGCAAGAAGAACCTGGGCCATTGAGCCCGACTGATTTATTTTCCAGTACTAATTATGTACATACTGTAAATAGAAGATGTACAATTTTTCTGTTATTTATTGAATTAGATTAGTTTAAGATAGGACTGGTTCGCCAGTTAGTGCAGTGTTATGCCCGCACGCATTTGGACTCGATTATTTTTCATTGTTTACCACCGGTAAAGAGATAAGGGACGCTGGACCCGTTTTCCAGCTTAGCCCAAAGGGACGCTGAACCCGGTTTCCAGCAACAGTTTCCATCGGGTAGAATTGTGAGGTTCCCGGCCTCGTCCAATGACCTTGATAATACAAAGTTACAATTAAGAAAAAAAAAACAAATCTTAAAAAGAATTTAAAAGAAATCAAAATAAAAATCTAACGCAAATCTATAAAACAAACTTAAGTAGATCTAAAAAAAACAAAAAAAAAACAAAAAAAAACACTCACTCTAGAAAACAGTCGCCCGTTTTCCAAACTGCTTCTTTTGGGCAGAAACGCCCTCCCACTTCAGCACCCGCCATCTGGCGGTCTCATTTTAGTGCTTTTTAGTTTTTTTTCTTTTTTTTCTTGTTTCTCGATTTAGGCGTGTCATCCTTGAAAACGCAGAGGCCTTGCTGAACTGCGCGCAATGTTTTCAGCCGCGCGATCTCATTGATCGCACGACCGTGCCAAAAGGCTTGGCTGCTCCAAAAGGAGCTGACCCAGTAGGATGCGTGCGGCCGGGCTTGATCCCGGTATCTGCTAGATGAAAGCCTAACATCGTAACCTACTGGGCTAGCTCCTATGACAATAGTGATAAGAGCAACTCTTTTATGAGAAGAGTTTCGCCCAGCCATTTCCCCTGCCTGTGGCCTTGCAGGCCCTGCTTGTCTGAGGCCCTGCAGATCCTGCCTGCCTGAAGCCTAATAGACTTGCTGGCAAGCCCTTGCCCTGTCGGCTGGTTGCGTGACCTCAACATCGGCCTATCAACCCCCTGGCTCGATGTCAACCCCTGCAGTCCAGGAAATGAAACCCCGTCTACCTATCCCTCCTGCGTCGTGGCTCTATACCCGGCGCATCCCTCTTTTTAGCCTACTTAGGCCCTGAATCGCGCGGCTTAGCAGCCGCGGGACATTATTTTAGGTAGACTAGGTCTAGCTTTAGTCTTTCCATGACCGCACACTACTGCGACCTTGTCGGGAACCACGGACAACAAGTCGTACCGCTGACTCCCGCTGTTTCGATCGAACGTCAATGACGTCATACGCCAATGATGTCAGGTTTTAGGTCTCTCAGTTATATGGTTGGTCTGTTGCCAATCTCATCATGTTCCTCAAATCCAACGAAAAGAGTCGAACAACGTCTCACCTTGAAAAACTCGGGCAGAAACCCTCACAGGGGTTTCAGTCCCGACATCGAGCAAAACTCTACATAAATGTACTACATAAATGTAGCGGCGATGTAGGCCTTGTCATATCGACTAGGCATGGATGGTTACGCAAATAGTT
The DNA here is from genome assembly GCA_003427395.1 of Chara braunii. Classification (NCBI taxonomy): domain Eukaryota; kingdom Viridiplantae; phylum Streptophyta; class Charophyceae; order Charales; family Characeae; genus Chara; species Chara braunii. Next base: position 196,143 of record BFEA01000683.1, on the reverse strand, counting down.
GCGTGGATGACTTACTATGTAGCACCCATAACCAGGCGGCCCTTAATAACTTTGAGGGTTGCGTTCGACACTCAAGTGTTGGCTAACACGCCGCCGGCGTGAATACCTTTACAAGGGTGTTCACGTGTACTTTCGCACCTTCCACAAGTTGCATCTGAGATGGTGTAAAAGGAAGATCTACGTAAGTATTGCGCAACCCATAACTGACTCCATGAAGCTGAACGACGGACGCGTGCAAGATGAGATTAGAAAGTGTGTGGACTCCATGAACCCAATTAAAGGCGTGGGTGATTTTGTATGCGTTTGATTAAAAACTGAGAATAAAAACTAAAAATTATAGTTCGGCCATGTGCGGGCGCACGGGCCGCAGGTGCGGGCCTAGCGTCCGAACAGTGAAGGCGTTGGCCTCTATAGTCGGAAGTCCGACCGTTGGGGCAAGGTGTGGCGTTGGGGTACTTCGGTGAGGTCGCGCAGTGAGCGGAACCCGTTTATATGGGTTTCCGCTAGTACTAGTACAAACCTTGGGCATAACACTATTGGTTACAGTATTGGACTTCCATGCAACACGTTCGGAGATCGAGGCCGACACACGGCGACGAGGAAGCACCAGAGCAGTTTGAAGGAATCGAGGGGTTGAGGGTATGGAGGAACTATCCTATTTGGTTTTCATCGTCGGCCCCGACCCTGGGACCAGTTGGTGGGGCAGAGAGGTGCCGACAGTTCCCCTATCTCTCGATACAACCTTACAAGTTTATTTTATTTTATTATTATTTTCCTATGGTTAATTTTAGGGTTGTCGGCGTTCGGGTTCGGCCGAACTCCCGAAGCCAAACCTGTCGAACGTTCAACCCCCCTTGGGAAGGCGTTTGGCCGTTCGGGCCGAACGCGAATCTAAACAAAAAAAAATAAAAAATAAAAACAAATCCAAAAATTCCAAAAAATCTGAAAAAAATATATGCTATGCAGAAAAATACAATGAACAATATTTGCCTCAACGCTACATCCGAATTCCTTACAAAATGTAAAATAAAAATAAAACATGAAAAGCAAATAATAATTTGTCTGGCGCCCCTGTAATTTATGTTATTTCGCGCCATGCCCCTCCAACGGTTGATTTACCTTATCGCGACCCTCTGAGCAGGGTTCAAATTTTCCATAAGACCCCGGTGTCGTTTGGGCCTGAAATCTTTTCGTTACACCCCTACTACCAGTCCCTAATTTGCGGGATGCCCCTACTGGATGACCGTTAAAAGTCAGCGGAAAATTTTCGAGATGCCCTTACCGGTACCATCCATCTTTTTAGCACGCCCTTGTTGTCGTTGGAGGCGCTCTGGGGCATTCCCCCTGGGCCTGTGAGGGAGCTACCGGGGCATGGCAAAAATTTATCGGTGGCCCCATATTTCTGCTCTCTCTCTCTCTCTCTCTCTCTCTCTCTCTCTCTCTCTCTCTCTCTCTCTCTCTCTCTCTCTCTCTCTCCCT
>BFEA01000683.1:100305-114788 GCA_003427395.1 Chara braunii | reverse complement strand
CACCACTAACACTGCGAGGGAGGCTCCATCTATTGGTGGGGAGCAGCACCTGCTGGAAAGCGGGTCCAGCGTCCCTGAACATTGTTGTTGTTTGTGTGAATAAACATACACCGCCTTTTCCTACTACTATCCCACCTCAGTGTTAATCACCTTGGACTATCACCTCGTTATCTCCGAGCATGACTTGGAATGAATAGCAGTTACAGGCACCAGGACTAGGCAGGCTCAACAGGACAAGCCGGGGCATCCATCTGTTAAAATTGGAAGGATAGTAGGATACACAGTTTTTTTTTTCTTTTCAACGTACTTTCATTAAATGATATTGAGGCCGGGGAAACCTCACAATACCCCGTTGGAACTTGGTGCTGGGGTCCAGTTGATGTGGCTCAGTGGTTAGAGCACCGGTTGGAAATGCGCATTGTGGTATGAGGTTGCATGTTCAAAACTCAATTGCAGCCTTGCGCATGGACACCGGCAGGGCGTTAGAATGACGCACGGCTGGACACACATTCCCTTGGGCTGACGCACGGTAAACTTATACAGACACTGCCTGCGCACCACCCAAGGGTTGTCCATGGTGTTGTATGTCGGGTCTTGATACTGCGTGGGTTGCTTGTGGCTGTTGCTCGTGGTTGTTCTGTTGATCTCCCCAGTCTGGCATATCACACACGGGGGCCGTTTGCGATTGTTGCTCAAATGGTAGAGTCTTCAGGTCACATGTCATAGATCACGGGTTCGAGTCTGGCTGGGGACTTTGGGGGGGGTTCTTGTCCAGCTTGGCCTGTCATCTCTTCAAACGAACACATAGTTCCCTCTACATAGCACTGCACATATCTGGCCTTCAGGCACATACATCTCGCTATACAGTTACACAGAGCACACATAGACTGACATATCTGGCCTTCGGGCACGTACATCTCGCTATTCAGGTACACAGAGCACACAGCACCTTTGGGCAGATACAAAAACACATGGCCCTATGGGCTCATACAAACATACATAGCCTTAGGGCATACACGCATACACACAAATTACGATACTGGGCCGGGGGGGTCTATCAGGTATATTACGGGGTCTACTCACGCATGGCTTAGCTCTAGGGTAGGGGTAGGGATATAAGTCGCTCTGGCTAGTCTGAGCTCCGCCTAGCCTTGGGTAAGCTAGGGGAAGGACGGTAGGATGTGTCCGTGGGCGCTGGCCTGCCTTGCTTAGGTAATCTCGCTGGGTAAACTCTCTGAATTGGGCCTGTAGAAGATTGTATGAGACTGGCATCCGAAGTTCCCGTACGGCAAGGTTCGTCCACTTCCGCTTCCATCAGGGCTGGGAGGTTGGCCCAGCCTTGGTGCTTGTCACTGCTGTCTGGTCCAAGTTGCCCTCGATACTGGTAGGGTGATGGTCCTGAGTACTGGTCACACTGAGGTAGGATAGTAGAGGCAGGGGGTGCGCTGGGAGTATTAACGTGGGGATGGGTAGGGTAGGTGGCCTATCCTGTGAGGACAACCATTGGCTGCCGCTACTAGCAATCACCGCGGGTCTGGTCCTTGGCCTCTAAAACACCATGGGCTGGTGCTGGAAGCATCATCCAGCTTAGCTTGCAGGGTAAAAACCCTGCAACACTCCCAAACATGGACCCACATACTACTCTACTCTCCGGGTCCAAGGGAAGTGTCCCTAGTCCTACCCTACTTCCTGACTGAACACTATTCTAGCGGAACTACCAACTAAGTTCCTATAGTCCAAATCCTAAGCCTTTTTTTTTTTGTTTTTTTTTAAACCCTTGCGACTACGCTAGGGTTGCCTGGTTGCTCCAATCTATCGGTGGGGAGCAGCACCTGCTGGAAAACGGGTCCAGGGTCCCACTGAACATCTTCAAAACCGATTTTCACACTGTCCCCTGCCAGCATTGATTTCCCGTATTACTGGGGATTGACTGCGCAGGCACTGTCCCACCTGACCAAAAGCTAAATCCTAAGTCTAACTTAATCTAGGGCTAAAATTACACCGACCAGGCCTAAGGTGGCACCGGGTTTCAAACCGACCTCAAGCGGCGGGCGGGGGCCTAAAAGGGCGCCTGCATAGGAAGATGCTCCAACCATCCCAACATACCCTCATTCTTCTGCCCTTCTACTGCGAAGTTCAGGACAGAGCATCCGGGTCCTGATAAACAGAAGATTGGCAAGGCCCCTGCGCAAGGATAAACACCCCAAAAGAAGAAGAAGAAGAAAATGAGCATCCTCCCTAAGTAGACCTGTGGGTGTGAAGGGTCCAGCCTATTGGTGGAGTCTTCGCCTCCATTTTTCTTTTTTTTCCCTTTCTATTCTATTTTGAAAAGCTCAGGGTGTTGTAGAGGCCAGTGACCAGACACACGGTGATTGCTGGCATCAGGCAGCCAATGGTTGTGCTGACTAGAGGCCAGTGACCAGACACACGGTGATTGCTNGCTGGCATCAGGCAGCCAATGGTTGTGCTGACTAGAGGCCAGTGACCAGACACACGGTGATTGCTGGCATCAGGCAGCCAATGGTTGTGCTGACTGGGTGGGCCACCTCCCAACCCATCCTCACGTAGCACATCCCCTATCCCTGCTATGCTACCTCAGTGTGGCCAGCACTCGGGACCACCACCCTACCAGTATTGAGGGCAACAAGGACCGAATAGCAGTGGAAGCGGAAGCTGACGAACCTTGACGTACGGGAACTTGGGACAAAAGGCTTATGCAATCTTCTACAGGCCCCAGTGGTCAGAGAGTCTACCGGACTCGACCCGATAAGCTGGCACAAGCACGTAGGTAAGGCGAGCTGGCGCCCACGGACACATCCTACCATCCTTCCCCTAACTTACCCAAGGCTAGGCGGAACTCGGACTAGCCGGAGCAACTTACATCCCTACCCTGTTCTAGAGTCTAAGCCATGCAAGAGCAGACCCTCCCTCCTTTTTTCCTTTGGCAATGCAGTTTTCATTGTCTGTCTCGCTTGAGCTTCTCCCTCACTAGAGTGGAGCTTGACCCTAAGTTATGGTGACACATTTTGACCCTCACTGCACTGCTCAACGTCCGACACATCTGGACAGTGTAGTGGACTAGGTACGTTTAGAAAATAGGCCTGATTGAACTTCTGATTTGTTTTTCTTCTGAACATGAAGTCTGAAACTGACTTCCATTATACAACCCAGGAAATGCGCCTGGCATCCCTCAGAAATGTCATGTGGTCCCTCGGATGAAAGAACGAGGCAGCACCGGCCAAGTTAAAGAGCAGTACCACTCATGTGCCAAAGGGACAAAAGCACAAAGGAATGTACAAAGTAGAAGACCTGTAATTGGAATAACTGCCTAATCGGGACCATTGCGAGTCCCCAACAGATTCGGAACGTTGTGCAGTGGAAAGAGGCCCTTCATCATTCTATTTTTTCCCTTCTTTTTTTTATGCGCCAAAAGACCTTGCAACGTAGACCATCTGGTGTTGTGATCAGGGAGCCATGGCTATCTTGTGCTACATTTGTCGGCCATGCCTTTTAGTCCGGACAAGGTTTAGACGGAAGGGAAAAGAGAAAAACGTATAACACAAGAGTCATTCGGGTTTTGGTTGAGTTCGGAGATTAGACAGTGAATTCAATCGTCTATGATTTACTTGTATGAAGTGCTCACACTGAGAGGGGACCTCCCGCTTACTAAACGGGTGCTCTAACCAATTGCTCACATTGAGAGTTGAACTCAGGACCTCCCGCTTACTAAACGGGTGCTCTAACCAACTGAGCTATATGAGCCATTTCTCTGAACTATGGCTGCTCACACTGAGAGTTGTGAGACCTCCCGCTTACTAAACGTGTGCTCGCTCAACTGAGATATATGAGCGAGCTAGGAGAAGTGCTCACACTGAGAGTTGAACTCAGGACGTCCCGCTTACTAAACGGGAGCGAGCTAGGAGAAGTGCGCACACTGAGAGTTGACCTCAGGACCTCCCGCTTACTAAACGGGTGCTCTAACCAACTGAGCTATATGAGCAAGCTAGGAGAAGTGCTCACACTGAGAGTTGACCTCAGGACCTCCCGCTTACTAAACGGGTGCTCTAACCAACTGAGCTATATGAGCAAGCTAGGAGAAGTGCTCACACTGAGAGTTGAACTCAGGACCTCCCGCTTACTAAACGGGTGCTCTAACCAACTGAGCTATATGAGCGAGATAGGAGAACTGCTCACACTGAGAGTTGAACTCAGGACCTCCCGCTTACTAAACGGGTGCTCTAACCAACTGAGCTATATGAGCTGACGCGAAGAGGGTTCGAACCGTATTTCTTCAGCTGATAAACCAACGCCTTTGGCCGCTCAGCCATACCCTCTAGGAAAAATAGGAGTTGAACTGTTGAAGTCATCACCGTGGTTGTGGAAAAGTTCCGTTATTATGGGCATGCATGGTGCCATCCCTTCTCCCAAAGTTACGGACGGAGTCATTTTGCCGAGTTCCTTCAAAATGGTTATCACTTGTGTCGGTTAAACCGCCAGTAATTCGGTTAAATCACCAGTAGTTCGGTTAAACCAGCAGTAATTCGGTTAAACCACCGGTAAGTCGGTTAAACCACCAGTAATTGGCCCAGCCATTGGCCGCGGGAAAAAAAATAGAGTAGAAACGTTTCTAGTCGGATGAATTTCGGCGCTCCTGTAGTGGCCCGTACGTTTCCTAAAAGTGTGGCTTGTTAACAGGCACAACTTCAGGAAGTACTGGTGGTTTTAAGGGTACGGTTCAATCTACTAGAAGTCTTTTCCTGGAAATTGAGGCCCTGTCGAATCACCCAATTTTATTTTGTTCGGTAGCAATAGCTTTATTCAAATTTCATTCACTTTCTAGTCCCCTGTATAGGCTTTTTTTTTTTTTTTTTAACAGTGCCCGAGTTAATGCTAGGGGTGCTGGTAAAAGCAGACACTGCTAGCACCCTCGGGGAGGCTCCATCTATTGGTGGGGAGCAGCACCTGCTGGAAAGCGGGTCCAGCGTCCCTCGCATATGGTTGAAATTTGAAAATCCAGAAAATGAACTGAACACATATGACTGAATCAGAATCTTTTGTGTCTGTGTTGTATTCCATATGATAATATGAGCCTTGGGCACTGAGCCCCTGTTTTCCCCAAAAAAAAAAAAAAAAAAAAAAAAAAAAAAAAAAAAAAAAAAAAAAAAAAAAAAAAAAAAAAAAAAATCACCCTTCCTTGGGCTCCGGATCCTACTGTAGTAGTGGTAAGTAGGTAATGAAAGGTGAAATTGAGAGAAGAATATAGCTTAGTTATAAAAATGAATTGAGAAAAAAAAAACATTACTACTGTTATTATTATTTTTTAATATTGTCCTTGGGTACAGAGAAGATAGGAACAGCCCATGCGCAAGGAAGACAAACAAGTTGAAACAACCCTAGAAGAATGGTCCAAATTATTGAATGGGGAAAAGTAGGGCGCAGTCACGGTTTTCAGTTTTTTTTGTTTTTTTTGTTTTTTTTTGACAGAACAACCCGATCGGATGCTAGGTGTGCTGATAAGAGCAGCCACATCTAGCACCCTCGGGGAGGCTCCATCTATTGGTGGGGAGCAGCACCTGCTGGAAACTGGGTCCAGCGTCCCTTAGATACATCTTTTTTTAAAACAGAACATCTTGAGAGTGGCGCCATTGTGCTGGAAACCGGGTCCAGCATCCCATATCCACTCGATTTTTCCATACCTAGCCTGCAGCAGGGTCGGGTATTGGGGGGGGGCCCACCGGGGGGCACCGGTGGAGTCTCCCTCCATCCCCTAACCTCTGCCCTCCACCTACTATCCTCATGGCGCCTATTGTGTCTTTGCATTCTGCAGTAGCTTGTGTTTGAAAGGCTGAGACAACAGAAAAAAGTCTGAAATGAGCTACACCGAGCTGTACTGGAGTCAGCTGAGATCAGCTGACATTGGCTGAAGTATACTGGATTGATTTATAAAAAGAACTGCACTGCAACAGGCTATATCCAACTACAGGCTATATCCAACTACAGGCTATATCCAACTATATTCCTCTACAAGGCACCTGGGGCCCTGTCCCTGTCACATGTCTTTTTTTTTTTTTTGGAAGCAATACATCATTGGAAGTGACGCCGTTGTGCTGGAAACCGGGTCCAGCGTCCCATAGCGGAACTCTACCCAGATCTAGCCTTTGCCTGCAGCATCGTCGGGGACTGGGGGGAGACCCACCGGGGGGCACCGGTGGGTGCTCCCTCCCTCCCCTAATTCCTGCCGCTCTCCTATCGTCATGGCGCCCAGCGTCCTCTATACAACAATGTTTCAGAGACAAGCATATCGAAACTAGGGTGTCCAAGTAACAGTGAGACTTGTGGAATCAATCATGCAACAAAAACTCAGAGAAAACAGTCTGACACCATAGTGCTAAAAACTGAGTCAGAAATTTTTCCAATCATGGGTCAGGTCTAAGGTGAGCCACCCAACCACTGCAGTGCTGATTTTAGGTCCCCAGATATTCCTCCAGGGCCAGCGGGTGGGGGGGGAAGGGATCACCAAAATCCTGTGCGGGTCTCAGCTGTTCGCCGGGATTCACCGTGGTCCAGTCCTTGAAGTGAAGGTGGTAGTCGCGTTCCGCTCCTTGTTCTTCGTTCTGCTGGCCCAGCCTATCACCBGTCCAGCTCACCTTYGCAACCCAGCCCTCCCTTTCCCCGCCCAGCCAATGCTCACAGAAACGGGAGATATTGTTCTTAATGTCCCTTCTGCTGTGCAGCTGATCTAGATTCTCCTTGACTGTCTGCCATTGCGCCGCTATCTCATGCTGGAAGAGCAGTCTGATCTGTTCTGTGACTTCCCCCGCCTCCACCCTTGCCCCTTCCAGTTCCAGGATGCATCGTCGCCACCAGATGGTCCATAGGATGGTGCGCCTACCGAGAGTGAACATGTTGGCTACAAAGGTGTTGTCCCGAGAGGGGGGGTAGTGCCCTAACAGGATCGCTCGCCATTCCCATGGCCATACGGAGCCTGGGACGATGTGCTGCCAGATCCTATCCCACCACCTCCATAACAGGACTGCTCCAGGGCACTAGAGGAAGATGTGCTCAATCGTCTCGGAGCGCCTATGGCCGGGGAAGTTCTGTCGGCAACCTCGGCACCAGGGAAGCGCCCTTCCTTGCTGTTCGAGCTGTGTATGGTCGATCAACCAGTCATTGGTCGGTAGGCAGCGATGAGTGATTTGCCACTGGAGGGCAGAAATTTTCGCTGGCCTTTGCTGGTGCCCGCTGAACCATCGGATGGATCGAAGGGCGCTTCGGTCTACATTGAGATGGCGCTGCCATTTGTCGGCTACCGCCTCTTTAAGTCTGCGTTTAGGTCTGAGCATTCGGTAGACAGTCTTTGTTCTGAGGGTGGCTAGATGGACTGTTTGTTTCCTGGCCAGTCTGCCGGTCCACGACCATTGCCAATCTTGGGGATCAAAAGGGAGAGTCCTGATTGGGCTCTGCGGTCGGTACGCTTTCCACTCTTTCCCTTCTTCAATTACCCGGATGCGATAGACTTCTGGTTTGTCTTTCCAAAAAAAGGGTTGTCTACTTCCTTGCAGCTGGCCTGTTGCTGTAATAGTGTAGCCTTCGATTAGGACTTGTGTTTGCTCTACTATGTGGACCTGGCCTACTTGTGTAGTGTGGCCAGGTAGCCCCACCCAATCGCCTGCTTCGAGCGTAGGGCCTTTCTTAAGTGTAGCATACCATTGGATGGGGAAGCTTTCAATAAGTTCATCCAGTGTGGACTCGAGTGAGTGGCAGTAGCGCAGGCAGTTTCTCATTCTTGCTGCACTCTTCCACTCTCCCCTTTCGTCATCCCAAAGATCCCCTACCCTGAGAACCCCATGTTTCACCCAATTTTTCCATGGAGCGTCTGAACTGTTCCTAACCTGGCTGAGGGAGTCTGTGATTAGTCTATTACCGAACAGTGGTTGTCTGATTATCTCGTCCCATCTATCCGTGGCAGGGCGGTCAGGGAGTGGGAGCTTCCTCCACGTGCGCAGGAGATGTATCCAGTGTTCTTCTACCGTGTCCCCATTTGAATATTTCCTGGGGAGTCTCCAGTATCTGTCCTCGAGCCATATCAGAGGATCGATTTCCGGTGGGGTTGTCAGAGCCAAGGCCGCAATTTGCGCCAGTGCCAAAGGGACCCAAGGGGAGGAGGGGTTGAAAATAACCTGTTGTATCCAGTGAATGCTTAAGGCCTGAAATTGTGTGGGCGGGTCCACTATTCCAAGTCCCCCACCGGCCTTAGGTTGGATAACAGAGTCCCATGCCACTCGGCTGATGGCGTGGGTGTTACTGCTATCCGCTCTCCATAGGAAGGCCGCCAACTGTTGCTTGAGCGTCTTAAGACCCCCTTTGCTCAGGGGCCATAAGATAGCTCTATACCAAAGGGTGGCCAGCACGACATTGTTGATAACAAGAGCCCGCCCAAAGATTGATGTGTGCTTGTGGTTCCATCCTAGGAGTTTGGTCTGTGCTGGCTTGAGCAGCCATTCATCACTTGTGACGGGTTTCCCTTTGGCTGTGAGAGATGCTCCTAGAATTCTAAGGGGGTCACCCGGAGGAAGCCAGGTAATGTGCGGGTGTTCTGGTGGTCTGCCCCCCTGGTGGTGCAGCCACCAGCCTACCGTTTTCTGCCCCCAGTTGACGGTCATGTCGGAGACGTTAGTGAAACGGCCCATGAGGGCCTGGATCTCTTCCATATTGTGTGTGGTCGCCTCAACCATGATCGTGAGGTCATCTGCAAACAAGGAGCATATAGGTACCGCTTCTTCCGGGATATTGGCGATCTGGATTCGGGTCAGGTCTTTGTTGTGTCTCAAATTAGCCGAGAGGGCCTCCATGATAACCAAAAAGAGGTTAGGAGCGATAGGGTCTCCTTGCCTGACCGATCGCTGAAGCTCGAAAGGGGGTGTCAGTAGTCCGTTCACCTGTACGCAGGTAGTGGCGTTTCGGTGAAGGATGCGTACCCACTTCCTAAATGTAGGCCCAAAATTCATTTTTTCCAAGCACTTTTATAGAAAGATCCAGTCGACGTGATCATATGTCTTTTCAAAGTCAATGAAGACAATTGTCGCGTTTGACCGGTGTCTTTGCGCTAGGCAGACAATTTTATTTATCAGCAAGATATTCTCTTGTATGTTCCTACCGGTCAGAAAGCCCGTCTGGGCTGGATGAATCACTTCTGACAGGAACTCCGCCATACGGTTCGCCAAGGTTTTGGCGAGGATTTTGCAGGCTACTGTGAGGAGTGTAATTGGTCGGTAGTTTTTGATATTCATCTTGTCCCCTTTTTTGTACAGCAGGGTTAGCACTCCTTTCCCCACTATTTCCCCCATTTCCCCTTCCTTCCAGACCTGTTGATAGAAGGTCCACAAGTCTGTGTTCAATTCTGGCCACATGGTTTCCCAAAATTCTTTGGGGAAGCCATCAATACCCGGTGTTTTCTCTTCCTTCATCCCAAGGAGTGCTGCCCATGTCTCTTCCTTGGTCAGGGGGCGGTCTAGGTGCTCGCGCTGTATGGGGGAAAGACACTTATCCATAGGTGCTAAGAACTCTTCTAGGTTGCGCGTCCATGCCTCCCCTCGCGGGGCCGGGAGCTGGGATGTGTAAAGCTGTTAAAAAAACCTGCGTGTAATTAGGGTGGAATGTGCCGTATTTGTTGCTATGCTTCCGTCCTCATCGTATAATGCTTCAATTGTCGTACGTCGCGCTCAAGCTTCAAGCGGTCGCCATGCTGAAGAAGTGCGTATCCATTGTAGCCTCCTGAGCAAACTTTATCATTTTCCCTCGTATCCGAATACCTTGCCACCTATGTTGTGCGTATTGAAGGAGTTTAGCTTTTGTCTCGTGTACGTGGGTGGTGCGGAGAGGTGAGTCTGCCTGGTTTTCCAGGCTAAGCAATTCCTTACGGAGGGTAAATTCTTGTTGATGTTGCAGCGCAGCCTTGGCTTTGGAGAAGTCTTTGCATTTTTTTGCCAGAAAGATCAGGCCATTGTTGAACCATGTGGAGTGTGAATCAAAGTGGTTTTTTTGTTGACGCCAGAACTGCCACTCATGGTGGATCATTTGCTTGAATTGGTAGTCGCGCAGTAGGGAAGTATTAAGTTTAAAGAAACCGGATCCTTGATCCGGTCTTTTCCGCATGGTGAGGATGATCCCACAGGTTTTGTGATCCAAGCCGGGGTGCGGGCTGCGCGGAAGAATGGCCGCCCATCGGAGTGCCCCTTCGAGGTCATTGGAGAGTAGTATGAGGTCAATGCGTGATTTAGACAAGCGGGCCGGATCAGTGTCCCTTACGCAAGAGAAAGTCCGGTCCGCAGGGTGCAGACGGCGGAAGGTGTCGAAGACTGCGAGACTCTCGCACAAATTTGCGATCATTTGCTCGTCCTCTTCCGCTGCGAAAGTAGGGGATCCCTGGGGGTTCCATCTGTCGAGTCCTCTTTCCGGTGCTGCATTAAAGTCCCCTGCAATGTCCAAAGGTATGTCGTCTGGCACGCGTGCCCCCAGGTGGCTCAAAAAGGTTCGTCTTTCGCCAACTGAGTTGGGGGAGTATATGCACAGGATGYATAATAGTTCCAATTCCAKCATTCCCRACGCTGACACCCACCGTCCTTCGGCCTCGTCTACCGCCCAATGAACCATCTCAAATCTGGAGTCGGGGGGTATCCAGATTGCTACTCCCGCCGAGCCAGGTCTAGGGGCGTAGGCTGTAACAGCCGTATGGGGCCAGACCATCTTATGGGCTCTATTATGTGCTGGTTTATCCTGCAGATGGGTTTCCTGCACACATATCACATCTGGCCATCGCCTCCCTCCCACCTCCCTAAGCTGATCCCAGATGGTCTGACGTTTCTCCGGGTTGTATGTTGCCAGGCCGTTGACATTGATAGAGCGGAGAKCCAGGTCTGYTGTTYTAACACATTGCTTCCAGRCYGGATTTCTGTCGTATAGTGTTTCCAGGTCTRTCATTTGTAAGTAGGGAGGTGATCAGTTGTAGCTAGGGGGTTGATGTCACAGAGGGTGCCATTTGCTGGTGTCCCATGTGTCCAGGAGCAGGATCTTTTTGCGCAGGATTCTACACAAGCATTTGCATACATCGTCGTCAGACCAGTATTCGCCGGTTTTGACCTTCGCACACTGCAGATCAAGCAGTGCAGTGTAATTAAACCATCGTAGACCAGCGGTTTTATTAGTTTCAAACAGCAGGAACAAGTCGTTCCTTGCCATTTGCACGTCGCTACCTGCGAGTCTCATCCCTGCCCGGGCACCGAGCGCGAAGTGGCTGGGTATAAAGGTCTGCATTTGTCCTGTGAAAGTTTTGTCCCTCTCCTTAGTTTCTGGGATGTGGTCCGGGAAATCCCACCCTTGCAGCGTCACCCCTCCGTGCTCTCCTATTGGGGAGAACCCAACTTTCTTTGAAAGTTATCTGCCCATGTTAAGTGGGCAGGGGGGCCGTTTGTCAGCGCGGCTCTAAGCGTGGGGCTGTTGTTTAGAAGGGTGACCAGTTCCACGTACGTTGCATCCCAGTACTCGTCTCCACCTCTCGTGCCCTCCCCCGTGATCTCAGATCGGAGATGTTTGATTATCCACTCCGTAATTTTTTGAGTCTTCTGGTCCAAGTCCATTTCCGAGGGGGGGGGCGTCCGGGTCCAGTGGACCGTCCGCCATCTCAACATCCGGTGGCGGGGCAGAGGGGTCTGCGGAGTTGTCAATGTCCATCGGCCGCACCCCGAAGGCGTCTGAGAAGAAAGCCGATACTTGGTGTTGTTGGTCTGCCTGTGAGGTGCAGTTCTCCTCTGATGCGTGCTGCCCCCCCTGTTGTTGTGGTGTCCCTGTCGGCAGTGCCGGTTGCTGTGACTGTTTTGCCCTCGCCTGCTGTTTCATCCGCGGCTGCTGCCCGGGCTGTCCATTTGTAGGCTGCTCGACGTGTTCTTGCTCTCCGAGCCCGTGAGGTAGTGCTGTCTGGTCTTTCAAGTTCGGGGGTGGCAGGGGTTGCGTTGTCTGCTGCTGGTTTTGCGGGGGCGGCACATGAATTTCTAATTGTCGTGCCTCACCCCTGTCCGCTCCCCTCTCTCCTTCTGTGCCAGAGAGCAGCTCCAATTTCTACGTCTCCTGGCCTGTCCGTTGCCCCCCCAGCTCAGGGTTATGATTTCCCATGGGTTCGCACCCTTGACTTCCCTGGCCCCCCTGCCGGCTCCCCTCGCCCCCCACAATCTCGGTTGCCTGGCTATCCTCCTTCCCACTCTCATCCCCCTCCACCAGTGGGTCAAGGCTCTCTTGACTTCCCGGACCTCCCTGCCCACTCCCCTCCCCCCCCTCAGTCTCTTGGCTTCCTTGGCCTGCCAGGTCTATGCAGTCCGCCTGCGCACTCCCCTCCACCCCAGCCAGCGGGGCAAACCTGTTGGCCAGATCAATGTCTGTTGTAGGCTGTACCACGACCCATTCCATGTTATTTTGCTTACCTCCCCTGGCTACGGTCCTTGAGTCCTTTTTTACTGTGGTGCCTACTTTCACCGGGATTGGCTGTTGCAGGTGGGATTCCAGGGTTCTCGGGGGGGTCCAGGCTGCTGGTGGTCTGATGTCGTGTCGCGGTTCGCCTTGCCCCTCCCATGTCCAGCCTACTGCCCCCCCATCCCCTCGGCCCGGTTCGTCTAGGTAGACCCATCCTTCATGACCCGGGTCGACCGGCCGCCACCTGGTATCTGCGAAGGGGTCCTTCTACAGACGTCCTGTTGGTTTTGCTGCTCGGGAGGGGTGACGGGCACACGCTATGTATGTGTATAGGTGCCCGTAAGCTTGGCATTTGACGCACCAGGGCCGCAGTTTATGGGCAGTATGAATGCGGAAGACTTTCCCCCCAATGCAGTAGGGGATAATGTCGTCGATTGAGAAGATCTGGCCCTCAGCGAGCTGTATAGCTAGCATGAGGTAATCATCGTGCCGGGGGACGTGTGGAGGGAGGGGTTCAATAAAATCGACCACGTCAAATTTTTCGGCAAAATCTTGGATAAACGCGGCCTGTATCTCGATCGGGATATGCCTAAAGTCTACCCAAAAGTATTCCCTCATCAATTGCTCCCGCCGTTCTTCCGGTCGCTGTTGTTTCGGGGGAGACCAGGGGTAGATCCGTACCTCGGATCCTCCACAGCGAAGCGATCTCCATCCGTCCATAGCTGCCTTGTCTGTCTCATACATGCAAATGACCGTGATGACAGATGATGAGGTGGGCTGTATGAGAAAAAGTTCGTGTGCGTCCTCCACAGACCCTTTGAAAGCTCCCAATCGCTCTCGAATCCATCCTACCTTGTCACTTGTGGATTTGAATGCGGCATCGTCGTGGAATGCCCAGTTACTGGCGTGCCGCGTGTATAGTTCATCACGCATTCGAACGGTTTCGTCGGGGAGCGTTTTAACGACGGTGGATCTACCCCCCTGGCGTAGTATTTTGCTCTCCGAGGCCGAGAGGAGATGGGTCAGGAAGAAGGCCCCTACTGTTGTCAAATTCCCCAACGGGATTCTCCATTCAGTTTGTTGTTCCCCTGTTCCTCCTTCGTTCTTCCTTTGAATTTTAATGGTTTCGTCAGAGAAGGGCCTCCTTACCCTGCCAGCCCATGATTTGCCCTGTTCCCTTATGTGGCTGGCAGCCTCCTGTTCCCCTGCTCGACCGGCTGGGCACCCCGACCTGCCCTCATCTATGTGTCTCTGATCCTGCCCATCCCCTGCCTTTACCCTCTCTCGGTGCTCCTCCTGCTGGTTACCTTCTAGGCGCCCCTGAGCATAGTGCCTGGCTAACCCCCGGTATATCAGCGTGGCGTCGAGCCTCTTGTGCACGCGCTGTCTTCTGTCCTTTCTTTTAGGAGTCATCATTCTTCTCTGTCTTCCCTGTTTCATCCCACTCCTCCTTTCCACTCCTTCTCCCTGATTTGCACACTGTTCCACTCCCTCCCTTTCTACTCCCTCTCCGTGATGTTCACGCTCTTCCCCTCCCCCACCCCTCCGCGCGTCACCTTGCTGGATGCACACTTAATCGTTTTGGCTTTCGTGACTGTCCCGTCCGGGCAGCCGGGAGATAGCCGGGACGGGGCGCAGGTATAGCGGCAGTGGGGTTCAGGTATAGCGGCAAACGATGGGGTCGGGACCAGGCGCAGGGGTCGGGTTGGCCGGTCGGAGTCAGAGGGCAGCGGGCGTCGGGATCGGGAAGGGGCGGTGAGCAGCAGGTGTCAAGGTCGGGATCGGGGGTGCGAGGAGAGGCAGGCAGGGGCCGGGGTGCAAGGCGGGAGTGTATGGGTCGGGGTTGGCGGTGAGTAGCAGGCGTCGGGGTCGGGGGATCAGTCGCAGGGGTCAGGGTGGCCGGTCGAAGTCCGAGGGCCGCGGGCGTCGGGATCGGGATAGGGGGGGCTGGCAGGTCTCGGGTCGGGGTCGGGGGTGCGGGGTCGGGTCGTGGTGAATAACAGGTGTCGAGGTCGGGATCG
>BFEA01000683.1:83220-99961 GCA_003427395.1 Chara braunii | reverse complement strand
GGGGGGTGCGGGGCCGGGTCGGGGTGAATAACAGGTGGCGAGGTCAGGATCGGAGGTACGAGGTGCGGGGGTCAGGTCGGGGTGAATCAGCACGTGGCGAGGTTGGGATCGGGGGTGCGCGGCGAGCCAGGCAGGGGCCTGGGCGTAAGGCGGGAGCGGATGGGGGGCCAGGGTTGGCGACCAGAACCGGGTCGGGGTGATTAGCAGATGTCGGGGTCGGGGGATCGGACGCAGGGATCGGGGTGGCCGGTCAGAGTCAGAGGCCGCGGGCGCCAGGATCGGGATAGGGTGGCTGGCAGGTCCCGGGATCGGGGTCGGGGGTGCRGGGCCGGGCCAGGGTGAATACCCGGTGTCGAGGTCGGGATCGGGGATGCGAGGCGAGGCAGGCGGGGGTCGGGGCACAAGACGGGAGGGCACGGGGGGTCGGGGTTGGCGAGCAAGACCGGGTCAGGGTGTATAGCAGTTGTCGGGGTCGGGATCGGGGGCGCAGGAGGGGGCCAGGCGGTGGTCAGGATCGGGCCGGGGTGAAAGGGAGGATCGGGGTTGCGAGGCCGGGGCGCAAGGCGGGAGCGGGATTGCGGGCCAGACGGTCGGGATGGGGAGGCCAAGCGGTGGGGAGGGAGGGGGGGGGAGGTCAGGGGGTGTCGTCGCCGTAGGGGCAGGTCAAGGTTGTCACGCTGATCCCACCTGATAACGCTCCGTGCTCGATGTTGATTCGCTTATCCCACCTGATCATGCTCCATGCTCGATGTGGACACGCTAGTCCATTCTGATGTCGCTTTCGTTGTCGATGTAGTATCGATGGTCGTCGTCGTTGTCCTCCCGCCGGGAGGTTTATCAGCATCTCCCCCTCACCGCGTCAGTTTCCCAACGCGGGGCCCCAAGGGGGAGGAGTGATACTCGGCCCGGTGCCAGCTCCTGCTTCCGTCGCGACGAGTTGACAGCCGTCCGCACTTCCTGGCTCACCTACTGCGGCGGCTATTCGTCTCTTTCTTCGGAACTCCCGCTACCTTGTTTTGCCTCCCTTCGGTCCTCCCCTCTGTCGTTCCTCTTCTATACCGTCACCTTTCCTCTTCCCTCCGCGCTCAGCTATGGTTGCCGCGGTTTCCCCCTTCGTCCCCACCTCTCCTCCACAGTTCCTTTGGCAGCTTCTCTGCGGGTGTTTGCGCGTGCGTCAACGCAAGCCTGCTGCACTGCGTGCGCTAAGCGGCCCTGGTGGCTAATTCTTTCCACGGTTTTCAGTTTTCGAGGTGTTTCAGTCACGATTTCCCGAATGTTGATCCAAAGCAAGGAAAGGGGGGCTGCTCATATCACCTCCCTAAGTGGTGGTCATGACTCGAAGTTCAAAAAAAAAAAAAAAAAAAAAAAAAGGAAAACTGTGAATGTATACAACCCAGCTTTACCGTTGGGTGGGGATGTGTTGTATTTGAGGGATGCGTGAACTGCATTTAAAACGGAAAATGTGGCTGCGCCATAGTTACCCCTATTGAAGCCCCATCATCTCTGAGGATCTCCGTTTGTTTTTTTTCGGGACAACCTTAATCCGTCCGTACCTCCGAGTCTCTTTTTCCAGATGCACTTTTCTCCAGTGCACATTTTTACCATTCAACAGTTTTCTGATGCGGAATTTAGCGAGGCACCTGTTTTGGGCTCACCCCTCACGTACCCAACCGTTGCACAGACGAGGCCAATCTAGAAGAATGGTCCCACAACTATTGTTGGTTTCCAGCAGGTGCCGCTCCCCACCAATAGCCGGCAGATCAGCCCTCAATTCTGACGGTTCTCGTACCACCACCGGGCTGAAATGATTCTTCCTTCAGTTCCCTTGGGACGTCCGTTTAGCCACCAGTACCTTTTTTTGAGCCTCTCCTTTTCTGATTGACATTTTTCCTGTTACAGTACACTTCTTTTTGGCCGCCCCTCGTGTTCCAATCCGTTGCAGGTAGGGCGGATAAGGGCTGCTGGGCACAGCCCTGCCTATTTCGGTCTGGTAGGCCGGTCCTTTCCGCAGCCCGGTGCGCACAGGTTAGCCGAGATGGGTACTGGTGGTGGTTTAAACCACCAGTATGTTTACCCCCCTTGAAAATCAGATATGTGGCTTGTTTACAGCCGCAACTTTTGGGGGCTGGAGTACTGGACAAAAATGGCTGGCAGTGCCTGCCAAAAGGAGGTCCACGCTGGTTCATTTATTTTTGGTGCGCAGGGCGTTACCAGGGTCGGAGAAACGTGCCGCAAGTAATGGTGTTTTTTTTTAGGAACAAAGCTCCAATCTATTCGTGGGGAGCAGCACGTGCTGGGAACTGGGCCCAGCGTCCCATATGAAAATGTACATGGACTTTGAAAGTCGAGATACCGAGGCCATTACCCGGCTTGGCTAAGAAAAATTGGGGCTACTTAGGACAAGTACTGGTGATTTAAACTTGGAATGTTGCAGAGAAGATGAGGTAGCATGGCCCCTGCATGTTTACGGATATAACATGCATGAAACTGAGAAAAAAGCAAATGAAGGGCTATTCCTCATAAATTTCTCATTTTTAAATGATTTTTCAATACGATCTTGAATGGGACGCTGGGCCCGGTTTTAAAAAAAAAAGGTTAGTGGAAATGCTGCTCTTATCAGCACACCTAGCATCAGCTCGGGTTGTTAGGAAAAAAAAGAAAGGAAAAAAAAAGAGGTTAGTGGGAATGCAGGCGCTCGGCAATTGCACGGGACGGAACCAGAAAGCCACCTCTTTTTGCCTGAGTGGACAAGGCAGAAGGGCAATGCTGTGGTGGTGTCTTTTTTTTTTTTTTTTTTTGGTGTTTTGATCCCACTAGTTTTGTAGTTGGCACATTATGGGGCTCGTTCGACACTCCTCGGGCGTGTAAAGTCCCCGAGGAATTGTTCGTTCCACCTATCCTCGGGGATGCAGTCGGAAAAAAAAGAGTGAAAACACTCCGAAGGAAATTCCTTGGGCTCCGAGGATTCCCCAGCCATTTCTTCCTTTTGCCCAAGGGACCTCACGAGGTCCCTTGGGCAAAAGGAATCCGTGTTTCACGGAGAGGAGTGGGCACATGGGTAGAGAGACGTTACAACCGAGAAGCTGGATCGTGGCGGCACCCTATTGGCTGAAGGCCTCAAACACATTTGATTTTTTTTTTCCTTTTCTTTTTTCGTGTCTGTCATCGTTCGAAGGAAATGTCCTCGGGCGACGTCCCCGAGGACAGGTGGAACGATGGCGGGAATTTCCTTGAAAACCACCAAGGAAACTTCCTTCGGCCCCGAGGACGCCCCAAGGAGTGTCGAACGAGCCCCTATGTCCTCTACAAGAGAAAAGCCTCACATGATGTGCTTCTTTCTAAACCACCAGTATTTCCGAGGCAGTTTTCTCCGGGGTTGGAAACGATCTGTGCGCCAAAAAAATAAAGAACCGGCGCACGCCTCTTTTTGGCTGTCGCCGCCAGCCATTTTGCTCCCGGAGGCCAAGGCCCGAAAGTTGCCGCTGCATGCACATTGCGACTTTGAAAAACTGGCTGGGAAACGTATTGGTGATTAATCCCCCCCCCCCCTCCTCTCCCCCCTCACTGAAAGAAAAGTCGGGGGACCGGTAGCACAAGTTCATGAGGGCTACCAGTAGCTTAAAGTGGAAAACCGGTAGAGTGGCAAAAATTGAATTTTTTTGTGCCGAATCAGCGCAAATGATCATTTCACTACCAAAACATTTTCCTGGAAAGATCACGACCGAATCTACCTGATTCCAAATTTTCAGATTTTTCTGACCAATATTTTGAGCGTGAAAAATCGCTGAAAATGGAGTACTTTTCCGTTTGCCCAGGGGTGGCAGAATCACAAAAATGGTTTTTTTAAATATTTTTTTAACTACGCTACATTGTTCTCTGAAATATTTCATCATCTTTCAAATTCCTCCAATTCACCTTCACTACCTACCTACCGCTACTCCAGCGAACATAGCTGTGTTGTCTCCCTCCAGCCATCAGAGCAGATGCATGTTGCCCGGCGAACACAAAGACTGAGCATTTTGCCAGTAGCTGCACCTCCCTTTTCATCGCCCCCCAACCCCAACCGAACAACAGCAGTATCTAAGGCCAACACTCTCCCACACACCACATACAAACCGCTCACACTGTCTTATAAAGTTTTTCTTTTTTTTCCTAATCTTCTCCGTTGAAAGATCATGACCAAATCTACCGGATTTCAAGATTTCAGAGTTTTTGGTTCATTCTTCTGAGCGCAAAAAATCGTGAAAGTTCGCACATTGTTTCCTTTTTTTCCCTGCCGACCTCCGCTTGAATTGTCGGTGACCTCTGCTTCTTCTGGGCTACCGGCCTCCGATGGTCCCGGAAACCCACTTCTTCAACGTCGCGGGGAGTGGTGGTTTAAACCAGCCCTCTACTCGCCTTTACAAAGTCGGGGGACTGGTAGGCTGTTTTTTCGAAAAGGCACGTGGCCTACCGGTAGGTCAGTGTGGGGCCTGGCCTTGGTCCCAAAGTGGCAAAAAATGGAAATATGTCGAATCGGCGTGGCGATTATTTGATGGGCAAAATTATTTTTAATTATTTTTTCCTGATATTTTTCCTGGGAAGATCAGGGGACCCAATCTATGGATCCACAAAGTTTTAGAATTTTCTGTGCATTCATCTGAGCATGAAAATTCCCCAAAGTTGCCATACTTCTTTTGTTAGCCACACATGGTAGAGTGGCAAAAATGGAAATGCGCCGAATCCGCGCGGTGATTATTACACGGGAAAAATTATTTATTTATTTTTTTTGGATATTTTTCCCAGAAAGATTACGACCTAATCTACGGATCCTCAAAGTTTTAGAGTTTTCGGTGAATTCTTCTGAGCACGAAATCGCCGCTCTGATATTGCGGGACTAGGCCTGCCGGTTGGCAACGGTCACCGCCCCCCCCCACAAAGAAAAAACGCCCGAATTCACAGGGAGCGCACTTTCCAGGAGGCGATTAGAGGGGTGGTTTAAACTACCAGTACCCCGCCCAGCTATTGACACTGAGCCTAAATTCGCCCCGCGCTCCAAAGAGTAACGAACCGACACAGGCCTGCTTGTGGCTGGTGCCACCGGCCTTTTCGGTCCAGTACCGAACCCTCGAAACATGTGGCCGTAAACGAGCCGCATATTTGTTTTTCAAGTGGGGAAAGGAACTAGTGGTTTAACTACATGAAAACATGCACCTTATTTTCTTTCGTTTTTTTTTTTAACCACCAGTACCTTTTCCCGCTTGAAAATCAATTCCGCACCGAGTAAGGAGGAAGCCAAGCGGGATCATGCAGCAGTTGATAAATTGAATCGGCGCCCTGTTTTCCATTTCCGCCTTTTTTTTCCGCCCGCGGTGGATATATGGGAAAGGTACTGGTGGTTTAACCACACAAAGTCACCTTGATAACCTTGACATGTTGCAGGAAACCAGGTGGGGGGGGGGGGGGGGGGGGGGGGGTCATTTTCCATTTTGAAGGGGGAATGGCTCCTCACATTGTTGTGTCCATGGGATCCTTGAACTCATGATATGTTGTACTAAGAGTTATACGAGCGAGCAATTTTTTTTGTTGCGGACTGCTCTTGACCGCCGCAAGCCCGTGCGCTGACCCCTCGACAGGCTCGAGGGAGGAGGAGCACGATCCCTGACGCCCGGGGATACAAGCGAGAGTTGACCTGACGAGGTATGGGGTCAACTCCACGTGGACGGTGTGAAGGATAGGCATGAGGAAGGGAGAAGGGGGAAGGAGGGAGGGCAAACTTTACGAAGTGGACACGGAGGATAGGATGGAGGAAGGAGAGAGAAGGAGGACGGCCGGAAGGCGGGAGGGATTCCTAAATACTATGCGAGGACGGCCGCCAAGCTGAATCAGCAGGAGAGACGACGGACAGACCTTCGCGAAGGAAGGGGGGCAGGCGGCAGCAAGAACGAGAGAGACGACCGTGCGAGTGGACATGTCGACGATACAACAAGGTGCCAGGTGACAACGGAAAGCAGGCGAGCAGAAACAAAGGGCGACAACAGCAACAGGCGAGCAGAATCAAGGGGCCAGCGGGCCAACATAACAGGTCGTGTCAAGCCCGGGATTCTCTTGGGGCCCCGAGGGTGGGGATACCTTCCTGCCCCCTCGGTGGAGGACCTCTGGCAAGACAGGACGATTTCAAGACGACAACAGGTAAGCAACACTCGACTGCTCGATGCATGACCTACTCAATTGCAACTTTTCAACTCGACACTCTCACAACATAGATAGAGATACAGTAGTAGAGGACAACAAGACAACCAGCGGGGATCTCCTTACCGGGCCACAGGGCTTAGGGTTAATCGGGTAGAAGTGCGCAGGAGCGAGGGCTCAAAGGGCTCAGAAAAAGAGCAGGGGTGGATGACAAGGACAACGACAGCAGGGGAGCTCCTCGCCACGAATTTGTTGACCCCCGAAAATAGAAAACGGCAGAGCCAGAGGGGGACGAAGGAACATAACAAGAAAGACGCCGGATGGGATTAGAAGCAAAGGCCAGAGCGGAAGCTAGAGGGGAGTGACAAATTTCCGCCTCGTAACATACTAACTTTCTGGAGTGCAAAGGGGGACGATGAAAAGAGGAGCGATGGCCAGGGGCGCGGAAAAAGGGAAACGACCTCTCAAAAATCAGCGCACTCACAAGAAAGTAGACTCGACCCTGATGTTTAGAGGGGCCATGAGGCACTACACCAATGAACGCCTGGCCTGGAGAGGAAAACCGGTGCAAGGGAATGAGGCGAAGGACAGACGAGACCTCCCTGCAGCACAGCTGCTGAGAGAAACCAAGGAGGCCATCGGCACGCTCCCGGCACCGTCTCCCCCCCCTTCTTGGGCAGAGCGATTACGTCGGCCACACGCTGGCCAAACCATCGCCGTGACGAGACGCTCGGTCGGTAATGAGGACCGCGAGTGGAAAATTCCGCTTGACAATCTGTCGTTCGCTAGTGCTTTTATTTTATCCAAACTGTTGACCCCGTCAGAACCAAGGGTGGTGAATCAAGGAGGGAGAGCACTGATGATGAAAGTCGTCCCGACGGACAAAGTACAAAACAAAAACGAACTGTATACCCGACACGCCAGCAATTGGGTGTTTCATGACG
The DNA here is from genome assembly GCA_003427395.1 of Chara braunii. Classification (NCBI taxonomy): domain Eukaryota; kingdom Viridiplantae; phylum Streptophyta; class Charophyceae; order Charales; family Characeae; genus Chara; species Chara braunii. The sequence continues at coordinate 92,846 of BFEA01000683.1, read as the reverse complement.
ACGACGCGTTCAAATCAACCAACGATAAGATCGCATGGCTCCGGAAACGTCTGGCCTCCCTGAGAGGGAACGCGGAGGAAGCACAGGACCTGTTCCTGCTCCAACCACTGTCCACGACGACCATCACGATCGTCTGTCGACACGAAGCGGACAAACGACAAATGGACGGGTGGCGCTCAATACGGTGCGACAGGTCCGAGGTGCGAATTTATCCGTGGTCTCCTCCCAGGCAGCAGAAACCAGAAGAAAAAAGGCAACAGATGATGAAGGATCACTTTTGGGTAGAATTTCGCCATGTCCCGGTTGAAATCCAAGCCGCCTTGATCCACGATTTGGGGAGAAATACGATATAATAGATTTTATCGACCCTCTCCCCCCCCACGTGGCGAGACGTGATGACTACCTGATGTTGGCAATTGACCTGCCTGAAAAACAACCCTTCCTGATCGATGATATAATTCCCTTCTTTGTGGGAAACAAGGAATTCAAAGTGCACACGGCCCATAAACTCCGGCCTTGGTGCTTCAAATGCCATGCGTACGAACACCTGTACACAGAACCCGCATGTCCTCACCACCCGATCAATCAGAGTAGAGCAACAGGCAGACTGTCCCAGGATCCCTTCCGCAGTACACACTGGCTTACTGTGGACCCGGGGCATGAGGGGTGGGTTTTTGTCGACAAAAAAGACGAGAAGGGTAGGACCATAGGCTGGACCTGGGACAAACAGGGTGACCCAGATACCCGAACGAAACCCCCGGCATCATGGGTTCCCCCCCAAACGGTTGAAACCCATCTGCAGCTCACTACCCCCCTGGGTCCGGGCGATGTGTCTCCCCCCCCCCCCCCCCCCCCGCCACCACCAAAGAACCAGCAATTGTTACCACAGAACCAGCAAACAAGCCACACCGCCGGTCCCACCAACGGGCTCGGCCCGGACCCCGGAGACTACATGGAAGACCGGTCAGACGGTGGCTGGATAGCCAATGGCAAGACTCAGGGGCTAGACCGTGTAAGGCGGCCTCCAGTGCCCCACAACCGACGACAAACGGGGAGAAATTGGAGAATACAAATCGGTTCTCAGCATTGGCTGGCACAGGGGGGGTCGACGTCAACGAACAGCAAGGAACAGAGGGGCAGCAAAATAACCAACTGCAGACGAAGGCATGCCTGGAAAAGGCAGTGGAAAGGCAGGGAACGAAGGGGAGTGGAGATGATGCACGGAAAACAGAGAAAAGGCAGGGAAACGACAGGGGACACCCCTGTACGGGATCACCAGACCCATATGGTGGGACTTTCGGGCCCCTCCTGGAGGGTGAGGAAAACCCGATCGCCCTCCCCATCATTCAGAACACAGGCCACACGGGCTACACAATCCCCCATATCTCAGACTGGATTATGAAGGGACTGCGGACACAGTATGTGAACGCACCACCTGACTTCTGGGGAAGGGCCCAGGCCCAACTAATTATGGCAATGGAAGGGAGCCAGCTTGTGCAAACCACTCTGGCACAGGGACCCCCTCCGCACAGCACATGGCCAGACTTTCTCCATCGTCTCCACAGAGTCTCAACAGCACATTTTCAGCCCCCCCCCCTCTGTGTCGTGAGCGGTGAGCTCAGTGAGAGCACACGAAAAGACTCCCCCCACAGCAGGAACGGACCGAGAGTGGGGGAGACGGGCTCGGGAGCACAGGCACCGTCTGAAACAACAACACAAGAAGAGGCGCAGCTTGCAACGACGACACAGCTTGAATCTGACCCATTCCTGGAGGCCTTTGGGCCCCAACCCATGGATATAGAGGAACCTCMCTCCTCCCTCCCTCCTCCTCCCGACGTAGAAACAATGGAGATAGACAGATAGGAGGAAACAACATCCCCCCCAGCAGGAATGGCAATTGAACAAAAGTTGCAGGCGATAGCGGACTGCCTGCTGGACGACCTCAAGACACAACATGGGAATGGCTCTCAGGACTTCTGGGACTGTACTTACATTGAGCTATTCAACATGTTAGACCATAGCTCAACAGTAAGGGGAGCCCTAGAGGAAGGCCCCCCGAAGCACATCTCGTGGTTGGAGCTCTTCCAGCGTATCAGACAGATTGCTTGGGCACACTTCCGTCCACCGGAACAACCCTCGGGCTCAGAAGAGGGTGGGAACAGAGCGCCCCCCCCCCCACCAGAACAACCCTCGGGGACGGAAGAGGGTGGGAACAGTGCGGCTCCCCCAGAAGAGGAGGGTCCACCAAAGGAACAACGGACTGAAAAACTCAGAAATCTAATTGTGTCGGGACGTTATGAGACCCCTCTCTTCAAGGAAAGGGGAGTGATAGCTATCCCCCTGCGCAATGGGGGGGACCGAATGGAGATTGGCCTCACGCCCTCATCGGAAGGTTTCACTCTCCCAGGTTGGAGGTTTCCCAACCGGTGGTCCCTCCCCAGTCTCAGAAGAAAACGACTTTTATAACAAAGCGGAGTCTTTCATCGGCAGGAATTATCCAGTTGGGGCAAAAGGAATGCTACCCCAGTTTGAGGGGATCCAAAGGGTAGCAACAAAAGACCTTTTTATCTTGTTTGACGAAGACAAAACCTCTGACCTGCGGTGGTTCACCCACGCTGCACTCATGGACCTCTGCACCCAACACATAACAACCAGCTCTTTTTTGCCAGCTGAAGATTTACACACGTGCCTCACGAAAATCCTGAGATACGGGCTGCTGTGCACAATGGACTGGTTCGCAAAATCATGGAGAAGAATCTAATAAAAGGGGGGAGAAACAAAATCATAATAAATCCCCATGTGTGCAGCAATAGGGAAGGACATGGACACCTTGTACTGCAGAAACCCGGAATGGCAAAGCTGTCTGAAGAGGGCAGACTTAGACCTGCGGTCACTAAACGTGAATGGTATCGCCACATACAATCCCCCCAAATGCCAGGCGATATGGGACCAACTGAGGGGAGTGGGGGGTAGGAGGTGGCCGGACGTGATCTGCATACAGGAGACACACCTCGTGGACACCCCCGACCATCATAGGGCGCATCGAAACGTGTGGCCACACCAGTTCTACCGAGCGCATGCAGTAACACCAGCATCCGCAGGTGTGGCGATCTAGATCCCGCCAGAATCCAGAATGGAGGTGGTGCACTGGGCCGCTGATGAACTACAGGGTCGGTGGGTTTCCGTTCTGGCGATGCTGGAACTGGAACTCATATGCATTTTCTGCGTGTATGCCCCCAATATGACAATAAAAAGAGAGGGCTTCTTCAACCATCTGGCCTCTCTCCCACCTCAAGGCATCCCGCTAATCATTGCTGGTGATTTCAACGCAGCCCCGGACAGACGGATGGACAGATGGAGCCCACAAGGCGATTACCCCCAATATGTGGAGGAAGATGAAAGAACCATCGCACATTTTTGCGCGGCCTATTCACTGATCGATGCATATCGCCACCTACACCCACAGGAACGAGTCTACACCTGCCTTCGCACCAGCAACCCTGACAGGCATACGAAATCTCGGATCGACCTGGTCCTGCTCTCAACAGCCATACAGAATGCCCTGCAACTCTCAGCCATATTCTCGCAAAGCCCATACCCAAGCCTGGACCAGTGCACATGTGGCATCATCCTCACCTTTCGCTAGCGTCCTGATCAAGGGTCAAGCTACTACAAACTAAACACATCACTGCTAAAAGTTGAGGGCTTCCGGAATTTCACAAGAGACATGTGGATTTACTGACACAACCATAGGCACCAATTTGACTCAGAAATCCAATGGTTTACAAATGGCTTGTTCTTCCTGGCCAAGAAATGCAAAGATTATTCAAAAATGGTTGCGAATCAACGATACTCCCGAGAAATGGAGACCCACAGCCAACTTCACAAACTGGTCTCCCAGGACACTTCAGTGGAGCACACAAACACCATCCAACAGCTAAGAGACCAATCGCTGCAGTACGCCCAATACAGATGGCAAGGGGTTAGAATCAGAGGTAAACTCGCAAAATGGACCACTGAGGGAACCATGGACTCGCAAATTTTCAGTCTTGCATCAATCCAAGCCCACCGTACAACAATAGAGGCTTTTCTTGATCCTACAACGGGTGATCTCGCCACAACCACAGCACACTGCGCAAAGATAGCCAGAACGTTTTTCCAAGACCTTATCTCATCCCACATCCCGCAGCCACAGGACCCCCGACACCTTGCAGAGGTGGACCGATTCCTCAGCCCAATGGAAAATCGCCTATCGGCGGAGCAGAGGGAAAAGATAGAACGCTGAATCACTAAAGAGGGGATCTGGACTGCCCTGCTGCAAATGGATGAGGAAAAGACGCCGGGTATAGATGGTTTCCCGAAAGAATTTTGGAAAACCATGTGGCCGCACCTTTCCGATGATTTGATGCAATTCTACGAAGAAGTTTGGAACACTGGGGAGATGGGCGAATTGGTGGGACAAGGGGTGCTCTCTTTGCTCCATAAAAAAGGAGACAGGATGAATATACGCAATTATCGCCCGATCACCCTCCTGACAGTGGCCTACAAGATGCTTTCCAAGGCACTCGCCAATCGTATAATAGAGGTGGTGGAGGACCTGGTGCACCCATCACAAACAGGGTTCATCCGCAACAGAAACATACAAGAAAACATTCTCCTGATCCATGATGTCATCAATTTGGCACACAGGGACAAAAGTAATGCTACATTAATCTTTATAGACTTTGAGAAGGCATATGACCATGTGGATTGGACCTTCCTGGACAAGTGTCTGGACAAGTTCAACTTTGGCCCCTCTTTCCGAAGATGAATTAGGATTCTGCACCAGAAACCACACCACCAAGGTGCAGATAAATGGCAACCTGGCCCCGGAAATCAAACTCCATAGATCAGTCAGGCAGGGGGACCTGATAACTCCCTTTCTATTCGTCCTCATCATGGAGGCGCTATCAGCCAACCTACGCAACAGCAGGAACCTGACGAAGATCAGCCTGTCCGAAATCCCGGATGAGGCCGTCCCGATCTGCTCGCTGTTCGCCGATGACCTGACACTAATGACAGATGCCACACCTGAAAACATGGAGGAGATCAAGAGGCTAATGGATAGATTTTGCGCCCTCTCCGACATGACCATCAACTGGGGTAAAAAAACACAGGGTTGGTGGATCCACCACCAAGGGGGTCGTCCCCCGGACGAGCCGCGTATCTCTTGGATCCCCCAGGATACGCCCATTAGGGTCTTGGGGGTGAAGGTGGCGGCATCTGGCCGCCCGCTCGATAACGATGAATGGCTCACGGCCCCGACATTGGCTAAACTCGCCCTCTGGGATCGCAAGCATACATCCTTGTTAGGAAGGGCCCTGGTGATCAATAACGTGGTTCTTGCCACACTATGGTACAAATCTGTTCTTTGGCCAGTCAACGAAGTGGCCCACAGAGCCCTTAGGCGAAAGGTGGCAGCATATCTATGGAGAGGGGACAGCCAGATTACCAACGCCATGAGTGGCATGGGACACAGTGGTCCAACCCAAAGCCCAGGGGGGGCTGGGTATCCTAGACCCCCCCACTCAGATCCAGGCATTGAGTCTGATGTGGGTGGTACGACTGATCCTCGAGTCATCCCAAGAGTGGAAACCACTGGCTATGAGACAGATAGCACACCTGGCCCCACAATCCCCTCCGAAGGTAGACCCGTTGAGATGGCTAGATGACAGATATTGGAAGGTCCCAAGGGGTCGGCGGGGCGATCTGTGGCCACGACTAATCAAAACCTGGAGAAAACTCCCCCCCCCCGACCGCCCTCCCCCGGACAGGTGGGAGGAAGTGGCAAGACAACCCCTCTTTGGAAATCGTTGGATCACCAACTCACACAGCCAAATCTTATGGAGTTCGGACTCACCATGGAAGGGCTGGGTCAAGAATGGAATTACCAGAGTAGGGGATCTTTGGGACGACCTCCGGAAAGATTGGAAAATAGCGGAACAAATGAAAGGACTCCTCCGCTACTGCCACAACTCTGAAACTGCAGTGGAGGAACTCTTGGAGGCCTTCCCTCTGGCCTGGCTCCACATCCTGCGCAAGGGCCCACACTTGCAAGAGGGGGACTGGGTCACTACCAATGACCCCACTCAACGGGTGGGTCTTGTTCACCAGGTGCGATCAGAGGATGCCCTGGTGGAGGGATACCAAGTGGGAAGGGACGGGCGGTTGATAGGCGGCACATACCTCTTTATATGGGTTTCCAAAGCCCGACTCCATCGAGTGAGAGTATACGGCGAGGGGGCAGGGCAAAGAGTCTTCAGACCCGAGACCCCGTTGAGTGAGCTCCCCCTAGACCCGGTGGAGTGGGTGTGGAACCCGGCAGCCCACCCCAGACCACACGGTTTGAAGTCTGTGCCCCTCTGGAATATGACAGTTAAAACCTCCTATCACAAACTCATAATTAAAAAAGCGGTGAGGGATACGGTCCGGGACCGCTGGCAGCGGCACTTGAACATAGACAGACAACTGCTGGCGCCCATCCGATGGTTCAGGGACTGCAAATGCGGGCCAGCTAAGATTACATCTTTACAATGGCAAATCATACACCGCTGTCTCCCTACCAACAGCTGGCTGATAGACCACACCCACTTGGAACAGCAAGGGCGAGCACTACCTTGGTGCCCTCGGTGTCTTCTCACCTTCCCAACACGGAAGAGAGAAGAAACAATAGAACATATTTTTCTCGAATGCCCGGTGGCGGTAGCGACCTGGAGATGGTGGGAGCGAGTACGGCGACTCATGGTCCCGGGACAAACATGGCCATGGGAATGGAGGGCGATTCTGCTGGGCCACTGTCCGGACCTCCAAAGCCAGACCTTCGCATGGAACATGTTCCACCTGGGACGACGAGCAATCCTGTGGGTCATCTGGTGGCAACGTTGTGCCCTGGCCATGGATAAGGTGATGGTGGATGGGGAAGAAAAAAAGGAATACCTCAAACAGCAGTTCCAATTGGAACTGTCTCGGCTGTGGGCAGCAACAAAACAGACATTAGACTCCCTTCATCAACCACAAGACATCGCATCAGGGATTAGGAAGTTTAGCCAGGAATGGTTGGGGGAGGGGTGGGTCGCGGAGGTAGTTTGGTCCGGCCCTTGGGATACACAGCGCCAGCCGGAAAACGATCCGGCCAGAGCAAGGCCTCACCGGGACTACCCCCTGGTGTTTAAGGACTGGACCGCGATCAGCCCGGATATCCCTCTACGCCCGGCAGAAGACTTCGCAGATCCATTCCCACCCCATCATCAAGCAATAGAAGAATGGGTGGGATAGTCCATTTTTTATTCTTTCTCTTCAGATTGAAATCAGAACACTATGCAATCCAACTTTCGGCTCTTGTCCGAACAGGTCAGTCATCTTTGACAGGCAGGAGCCGGGGAACGGCGGGAGTACCCACTGGTGCCCCCTGGTGATTCTCCCCTCGGCCCCCGGCGGTGCGGCAGGAAGAGGCAGGACGATAATGATTTGGTACGGGACGCTAGACCCGGTTTCCAGCTCTGAGGCATCACTAGCAACATGGACAGCGGAGAGAGTTAGCAGAGACAGTGGACATCTGGTGCCAAAAGTAGGGTGAAGAGGCTCCCCCCCCTGCTCAGTCAATCCCCTGCTCTCCAGGGCAATCAATGCTGGCAGGTCCTGCTTGCGGACTTTCTAAGATATTCTGGATCATTGTATCATAATCACAAGGGACGCTGGACCCGTTTTCCAGCAGGTGATGCTCCCCACCAATAGATGGAGCCTATCCCCTGGTGCTAGCAGTGTCTGCTCTTACCAGCACTGCTAGCACTGGAGGGACAGTTAAAAAAAAAAAAAAAAAGAGTTATACGAGCGAGGGTTTTGCCACATGGGCTACCTTGTTCCCCCGAATACAATGCACGGTCATTATAGCTGTATTTGAGGCATCTTTCAGTCTAGATACAGCTATAATGACTGTACGTTCTATTCGGGTGAAGACGGTAGGAAGGGGGATAGGTTCTTATAAATTGAATACCTATTACCCCCCCTGATTCTACTGTCGGCCATCGAACTACTATTCTGGTACGCATACAAACATGGCATACTCGCAGTCGTACCTTGCATTTTGTATCTGACTGCGATTATGGCCAGACCTGGATGCATCTGACTGCAATCGCGTCCAGAGCTTCATAGAAAAAGTCCTAGAGTGAGTGTGTCCACACGCACCCAAAAAAAAAAAGAAGGGAAAGCAGTCAGAAGGTCAGCAGTCGACTCAATAATTATTTCTGAACAAAGGGCCTAGCTCAGCTGGTTAGGCACGCAAGTGGCATTCAGGAGGCATTCAGGAGGTCTTTATTTCAATCACAGACCGCCTGGGGTATGCTTGGTGCCAACCAACTGAGATAGTTGTCTTGCTACCCCTGGTCGGTATTGGTAGGTTCTTTGGTGCCAACCAACTGAGATAGTTGTCTTGCTACCCCTGGTCGGTATTGGTAGGTTCTTTGGCCATCATGGGTGTGAGTGTGTGTGTGGGTTGTGTGTGGTGTGTCGGAGAGTGTTGGCTTTAGAAACTACTGTTACTCGATGGTGGTGGTGGGGGAAGTAGATGGGAAGCGCGGCTACTGGCAAAACCCTCTATTCTTTGGATTAGCTGGTGACCCCCCCACCGGCAGCCCCACCCTACTCCCTGATCACTACCGATTTGGGAGGGGGGCAGCATGCATCCCCTTGATTGGAAGAGGTAGCTATGCTTGCAGGGGGGCCCTGTATAGGCTTAGGAGTAGTGGTACCTAGGTAGTGAAAGGTGAAATTGAGAGAAGACTATAGGAGTGGGGGGGTGGTTGTTCCCAAAGGTTAGAAAAAAAAAACCTGTTGTACTATGGATGCCATTGTGGACCGGAGCTGATCAGTTTCTTCAGGGAAATGAAACCCTGGGCCCGTGGCATCAGGATTCTATTTCCTGGAATGGTGTGGCCTCAGGTTTTTATTTGAAGTTGTTTCCCTAAGTAGCGTGGGCACATTCTTATTTCCAAAAATGGTGTGGAGTTCGGTTGTTGTTTCTCAAAATGGCACGGGCACAGATTCAAACTCCCTAAAATAGACTGATGCCCTCTGGAATCCAAAAAGCCATAAAAAGATGCTAAAAAGGACTTGTCAGGCAGGCCTGCAAGATTGTTAATCCCAGGAAAGTTCTGTGATTCTGCCATCGACCAAGGGGATTTATCTGGCTTCCTGGCCTTTCCTTCGCTTTTTTTTTTTGCTTTTTTTTTTTTTTCTCGGCCTTCCGTTTTTGCGTGTGTCGGAGGAGGAAAGTAATACAGTCCTCTATTTTGCCAATAACCCTGATGGGCCTGATCCTAAAAAAGAGGATTTTTTTTTTTTTTTTTTTTTAATTTCCTAAGGTGGCTATAAAAGTGAGAGGGCTCACACCTCCTGAGCTGCCCGCTCCCCCCCCCCCCCCCCCCCCCCCCCCCCCCCCCCCCCCCCAAACCCCCCCCCCCCCCCCCCCCCCCCCCCCCCCCTCTTCCCCCCCCGCTCCCGCATACATCAAAAGGCTACGTGACACCCACGACCTAGGCCGCGGGCAATTCGGCCGCCGCGGCCGCGGCCAATGAGGCCCTGTCCACGGC
>BFEA01000683.1:42047-56881 GCA_003427395.1 Chara braunii | reverse complement strand
TGGGTGGGGGTGTTGGCAGGCACTTACCTGCTTTGCACTCTGTAGTTCAGGCAGCAGAGCACATGTCTTGCAGCAAATCAACCAGCACATTTAACCAGCAGACATGCAGAGTTGCAAACAGTGCAAAGCAGGCACAAGACTAAAGAAACAGAGAATTAAAAAAAAAAAAAAAAAGTATGATTAACTTTGAACTTTGAACTTTGGATTTAGTAATTTAAGTTCATAACTTCATATATAACTTAACAGTTCGAGCTTTGCAGTTCAATTCAGAACCTCAGAGTCTTCAGACTGGCAGCACTGTGCTCTCTCTCTCTCTCTCTCTCTCTCTCTCTCTCCCCCTAACGGGCAGGAGCGGCGGGTGCCACGTCGAAACGGCCGCTTTGAAATTGCTCCGCCCTGTGTGAAACCCGCCACCTCAAAAACCTGCAGTGTCTTGTGTCTGGACCTCTAGGCCATGTCCGGTGGGGTGAAAGGACACTTAAAAATCACCCCGTTATTTTTCGAGGGGCGGCTAGGACCCGACAAACGTCCTGGGCCGCCCCATTTTTTTTAATTTTTTTCCCCCCCCAGGGGCCTCCATCCAGACATGGGGACCGGACACCAGACACCGGACACCGGACTGTCTGGAACCCGGTCCGGACGTCCGGGCGGTTACCATGATGCATTGCCCTCAGCACTTCATGTTTAGCAATTCGGCAGAGATGTCCGAATTGCTGCACTTTGTGCCTGGAGGATCACAAGAGCGTTTTCCTTCGGCCTGGAAAGGTCATAATTTCCCTAGACCCCTAAAGATGTGCAACTACCCCCCCCCTTGATTGCAGTGAACCCATTATTTTTTTGTTAACAGTACGGAGGGATAAAAGTTCATCATAAAATGCATAGTTTTGCCGCAAGAATTGTTTTGGGCGTTCATGTCTTTTTTTTTTTTTTTGAATATAGTTCTCGTAAGGCTCTGCAAAAAAGTGGGGTGTGGAAGAGGGTCTCTCACCGCACCACTCGCCAAATGCTAACATTTTGAATGCTTCTGAACCTGTTGTTGTCCCGATACATTTAAAATGTTGGCATGGTGCAGAGAGGCCCACAGTCTCAGGGCGCTCTTAGCAAAGAATTCAGGATTTCATTCTTTTACGTTTCTGGTCGAGGTCCTAGGATTCTTGCTGATTCCCTAGGGAAGAAACAGTCATGTCATCCATCACCCACATGAATGGCGCTGACACTGATTCTCTTTACTGGAGGGGTGCCCAACCCCCTAGCCGTGGTGGAAGCTGAGATAGTGCTCTCCTCCAACTTGCACATCTGACAATGTCATACTTCTAGGCCATTTTTCGAACAGCACCCAGTTGGTCTGGAGGGTGGGATCTAATTTTTGTCTTTCTGTAGAACATGTGAGGGTGCCCTACTCTTGCCAGTACGTCCAACCCTAAATTGCAATGACTTGCTGATTTCGACTGCCGAGACTGACTGCGAGGCTGTACAGTACAGCGGTAGGTTAGATTCATAATTTTATTTGTGTCAGGGACTAACCGCCAGACCAGTCCGGAGAGAGGGAATTCGTGAGGGACATATCTGCAATTTACAGGAAAATTGCAGGCCCGAGTTCCCCTTAGCCGTTAGGACAGCAGGCCCATCTGGGCCTTGGGCTGTAGAGACGGTTTAGACGCCATATAGCTGGGTAGGGCCCAGGCCGAACAGGCCAAACTGATGCGGTACCGGTCCACTAGGTCTAGGTTTAGAGTAGGCTAGTCTATTAATAGGACTGAGCCTGTAGTTTGGGGACTTTTGGCTTTTCATTTTCGCAATGCAGCGTTGTGAGCCAAGCAAGTTGGTGGAGGCGATTGTCTACAGGCGGTATCCTGAGACCCTCACCGTGGACGGCAGCCATAGCCAGCCTACCAGGGTTTGCCATAGCTGGGGCACCCTCTGCGCATCTACCCCTGAGGGTATCTGCGATTGGCTGGGCTGTGCAGAGGCTCTTCACTGAGCGTATGTGGGTGGACCACTGTCCCCCTTCGCTCCTCAGAGACTGTCAGGGCTTGTCAGTGGTGCGGCAACCATAGCTGCCATTTCTTCGTCAAAGTTACTCATCGACACTTAAGACTTCATCGCAATTCATGTTCTTCATCTGGATGGTTGGCGCTGGCCTCGGGGAGGCAGATTCTGCGTTGCGCTACTAAATGGGTGCAAGATAGAGAGTGGTGTGGAGTTCTGAGAGTGGCGAGATACTGGGATAAACTCCGTAACGATAATTGGAACAATTGGTTTGAGTTGGCTCATCATCAGTGTAAATCCTATTGTTATCCTCGCATGTGTCTTCTTGTGATTGGTTGTTGGGAGTTTGTCAGGGAGTGAGAAACTCCGTGTGTCTTCTCCCCATCTGTGCATGATTGAATTCCGCTGCTTATCTTGGTCTGTGTACAGTTTGGACTCTATCTCCTCTCCCCTATGTCTTGTACACGTATGGGCGTGTGTGAGATACTCTATGTGTGAGTGGCGAGAAAATCGTAAGACAACCAAGTTCATAACAATTGGTATCGGAGCTAGGGTAGGATTAGGGACACTAAGGGTTGAGCGCAACAAAGGCATCTTCTTCTTCTGAAGACCTACTAGCGAGAAGTTCCATGGCAGTTCGTCTTCCCCAGTACTGAAGCAGTGGAGAAGAAGATTTCAGACGACGAATTCAAGAGTGCAGTGATTGGACTGAACAAGCGCACTGATCATGCCAGGGCGCTTGTCAGAAAGTGGCGAGAATAGGGCTATTTCACCAAAGTCAACCATGAGGGCAAATGTGCGATTTGCCTCAGAGTGGTGAATTACCCTTGAGCACTAAGGGTATCTGAGTGGCGGCATCATCCCTGAGTGGTGCTGAGTAGGATTGACTGTCGGAGTCAATCCCATTCAGAGTTGACCCCATCTGGAGCTAATTATAGCATCAGGGGCTGATTAGGCCAGTGCCTACAAATCTTCAGTTGACTGCTAGATCGCCACTGGACTAAATTCACTGAATCTAGTAAGTGGGGTTGAAGCGCCTCAATATCCTGAACAAGATCAACAAGTTTGAAGAGATGTTGTACGTGGAGATCAGAGGAGGAATTTCTGCAAGAAAGTGACGAATTGAGGGTTTCAGGCTGCCATAGCCAGATCTTCATCATCCTCTGCAGTTTTCTCTGAAAGTGAGTGCGTTCCACATAAATCTATGTCTAGCGAATTGTTAGTGTCAGTATAGTCAGAATCGATGGTCTATCTGTCTGCTAGAGTCCAAATCTAGGTTTGTCAAACTGCATGACAGCCATAGCCATCTTCTTCCTATCTGCCCCTTCTCATATCTTCCCCTCTGCTGACTCTTTCTGTCTCAAATCTGTTATGGGACTGCCTGACAGTATTGCGTTGGATCCTATATGCTGTGAATGTGAATTCTGTACTAGAAAGGTGTTGATACTGTGAATTGTAATTCTGCACTGAATCTATTAATAGCTTGGGCTATCTAGGGTCAGTCGTAATTTCAATTCTGTCCGTCAAAATTCAATTCTGTCAGTCTGTAGTGAATCGCAATCCTGTTGTTGTCATCGGTACAAAAGCGCTTGATCAGATAAACAGTATTTGAGTAGATATATTAAATACTGTAAATCGCCATACCCCTGTGATACGCCCCCACCATGCATGCGACTGAGTATCCACACTTAGTATGAGGCACACATGACACTTGGACAAAGCAGCGATGGAGAAGAACCACGTCCCTTGCTATTCAAAAATTACAACAATGTTGGCACTCCGCGTGCACAGCCACCAACCCAACCGAATGCAAGCCAACCATAGCCACAAGGCCTTGCCGCTGTCTACGTTCCGTCTTCACGACCGCTCAGCCCCTCTGACTGCCTTACCCCAAGTCTACCGCTAGTTCCTTCCCACGCTGTCATTTCGCCCGTCCTTGGGCACGTCAAGCCTGTTTGGCGCTGCAGTCTTCGCGCATAGCTCGCATAGCATGGCAGCTGAGATCAAAGAGGGCGGGAGGAAGGGGCTGCACAAATTTATAGCGGGGAAGGCGGTGGGGCACCAGCATGTAATGCGGGTGGCGAGGGGTGTAGATGAGCAGTACAAAAGGAAGAAGGTTCTGGAAGGTCGAAAAATTCGTTCACTTGGGGTGGTCGATCAATCCGTGCATGTAAATTTGCTCTCGCAGCTTAATCCGACCAACCCAAGTGACTGCCAATCAATTGCACCGAAGAATCAAGGAAGGGATCGGGCGAAGGGCTGGGAGGAAGCCGAAGAGGTGGGCGGATACAAAGGACAGGAAGAAGGGAGTCGGTGTGCGTGCGCAAAGCGGAAAGCGAGCTTGCGCGGCAAGCAAGAATTAAAAAATGGTTGCGCACGCGCTGATGCAAAGAAAAAACGAAAAATGCCGTCAACCGAACTCTTAACCGTTTCTTTGAAATTCCCGCCTGATCGCTAATCGGACGCTCGGGACTAATTTGAACAAGGATCAGGGCAATCGCAAAAGATGCGTGCAATTGGCCCACAAAATTCGAAAACGGACCCCGTTCCCTGTAATCAGTCAATATCCGTACTTTGGGGATTACTTCGGGTTTTAGTCCAAAGGGTACGTGAAGCCGCAAGGTACGGAGCTTGGCTTATCACAGCCCAAACTAATTGAACGGCTCCCCACCGGACCGGTGCATTGAGAGCACGCCCCAATTGTATATGGTGAAAGTTCCAGAGGAGGGGGCTCATACTGGTGGTTTAGAGAGAGAGGTACTCTCCACTTCAAAGTGTGGGATTCAGGCGTCAATTAAACTACCAGTATGCTGCGGCCCTCTTTACCCCCGTGAGCACTGGCAAAAACACGCTAGGCACACAGCTAACTGGTGAACAACGTAGCTTGTTGCTGCATGGGAACTCACCCTTGCCTACCCTCCCCCTTCTCTCCCTCCTCCTACCCTTCATACCCCTTCCCTCCCTTCCCCTCCTTTTTTTGTTTTTTTTAAACCCTTCCTCCTGCTTCCCTTGCTCGCTTGGTATTTGAAATTGTGATGTGATGTCTACGAGGCATTTGCGTCCACCCTCCTCTGCTTTTTTTCCTCTAGAGAAACAGATGTATTATCAGAAGTTGAACGAGGCCGGATACCTCTTTTTTTTTTTTTTTTTTTTAAACAGAGTCCAGGGTGTTGTAGAGGCCAGTCAGTGTGTGCACAGTGATCACCTGGAACTGTGAGCCGTGGGTGTCCTGGAATATGAGACCACCTCCCAACCCATCCTCACGTCAATACTCCTAGCGCACCCCCTATCCCACTATTCTGCCTCAGTGTGACCAGCACTCAGGACCATTGCCCTACCAACGGGCAGGCAACTTGGACCGAACAGCAGTGATAGGCACCAGGGCTGATAGATTCCCCAGCCCTGGTGGAAGCCGAATCGGACGAACCTTGTCAAACGGGAACTTCGGACGCCATGCCCAGACAAAGAACTGCAGGCCCCATATATATATAGCCACCAGACAGTTCTATCCGAATGACAGTAGGAACTGCACCCAATGGCACCCTATCCAACCTACCTGAACCTACTGCAGGCACTAGACCCCATCAGTGACTAGCTCCCCAGCCTGTTTTTTGTGTATATATTCTGTGTTCTGTGTAGACAGTATCATGTGTGGAACCTTGTGTATGTAACCTGTAAGCAATATATAATTCGCAAGCTATGTGTGTATGTGTACTCTGTGAATCATGTATAGAGGAGAGAACGGGCCAGCTGGACAAGGACCCCCCCCAAGGACCGAACCAAGCTTGAACCCATGACCTTGTAACATGTAATCCAAGACTCTACCGTATCAGCAACTACCGGAAATGGGATGATCGTGCGATATGCCAGAGAACATCAGAACACCCGAGACCAACACCCCAAGCAAACGCTGTGGAGTTCTGAACCCGCAACCTTATATCACAATGCACATTTCCAACCGGTGCTCTAACCACTGAGCTACATCAACTGGACGAGGCTGGATACCTCAACATTCTACCTGGAAACTTTCTCTGTTGTCTTTTTTTTTTCTTTTTTTCTTTTTTTTTTAAAGGGAAAACGCACACACCAGTGTTAGTGCTGCTGATAAGAGCAGACACCACTAACACCTGGGGAGAGGCTCCATCTATTGGTGGGGAGCATCACCTGCTGGTGATGAGAAATGCGAATGTCTGAGAATAGTGAGAACAGTGACCGTGAGGCCTGCCAGCATTGATTGCCCTGCAACCGAGGGGATTGACTGAGCAGGCCTATATAGTGTCCGGCGGTGTAGTCTTTTGTGAGTTTTGAGAACTTCCATTGCCTTCTGTACCTCTTCACCCTCAAAAGAAGGGCGCCAGATAAACTATTTACCGTTGATGGCATGAACTAGCTGAAATTTCATCCTGAGTTTTAGAGAAACTACTCACTCCAAACCATGTCGAGTGGCACAGATTGCTCAGGATACTCAGACTGCCAGCATTGACTACACCAACTGAACAGGCAAATAAGGGACAGATATATACATCCGCAGAGTCCTCCCCAGGGGGCTCCAGGGAGGAGTTCCATATGTGGGTGTCTATAAGTGTACATAATATACATAATTGTACCTAAATGTATGTGTGTGTGTACCTAATTGTGTGTGTGTTTGTTCCTAATTGTATGTGTGTATGTACATGTATGTGGATGTAAAGGAGATCAGGTTAAAAGTAAAATGTTCAGGACAGAATCTCTGCCAGAGAAAGGGCATGAGGTGGGAAGGGGTCTGGGAAATCCTAGGGAGGGCGTAGTGGGAACGAGGGTTCTATGTTTGTCCAGTCCTTCTTTGTTCGGTATTACAAATTGTGATGTGATGTTTATGAGGCCTTTTGTGTCCATCCATATGTCTATCTGTCTGTGGCAGCCGAGGAACAGTACCAGACGGCAGTCCGTGCCCATCTGCAAATGGTGTCCGCACTCATCGATGTCCAATTCCAGCGTATAAAGGTACATGTCAATTTATCCTCCTGCCTTTGAGGAAAACCGCTCTGATACATGGGTCCATAGGGACCATCAAAAAGAAAAAGGCAGCTGGCGTTCCCTTCTCTTGTGTGGGTGTAAGTTTGCTGCCATAGGGGCTGATCAAGTTGTCCTCTCATCCTCGTATTCATGTGAAGGCACTTGAACCTGGTCCAAACAGTAGGCGAATGTGGTTCACATGATAAACCAGGTTCATGCAAGGCTACCACAAAATAGTTTGCCGTCTTCTCCTGAAGATAGCACCTGACATTATATCGGTATCTTGCCTGAAAGTTGCGCTGAATACAGCTATGATGACTCGGTGCTATGTCCAGGGGAATAAGGTTGTCTACAGTATGCAGATAACCCTGTACCACCACCATTCTAAAGCCTCTTTAAGGCCAAGCATTCCTGCAGCACTGTGTTAACCGGAGGGTGCGAGAGGGGGCGGGGGGAGGCACGGTGGGAGTTTAAACCACCAGTACACGCCATACATCGGCCACGGGCCCCTTTCGGAGGCTGGAAACAAGACGAAGGCCGCTGACGGGATTTGTCAATGATGGCCCGGCCCCAACTTTTTCAGATGGGCAACGCATTCTGTTTCTGCAAGGATGGTTTTTTTTTGTTTTTTTTTTTTGGTGAATCAAACATTTACTGCAAAATAATGTTCCTTTTTTGGTGTCCCTCAGTAAGGGTATTCTTGGAAGGGCCGGTGTTGAGGTTTGGGGGGAGGCTGGATTGAGGGGTTTTGGAAAAGCTTGGTGTACTGGGTAGTGTGAGGAGGATGTGAGGGGGGGGAGTTGGGTAGTAGGGGATAGAGGTGGTATGAAGACTGTTGCTTGGGGGTAGGGGGGGGAGGTGGTAGGTGTGGGGATGTTGGGGGGGGGGGGGTCTTTACTGGTTCAGTAGTGTATTGGTGGTGGGTGGCTGGTTTGGGGGTAATTGTATGTGGGTTAGGGGGGTTATTGAGGTGCTTTGTGTCTGTGTTATGATTAGCCAACTTTTTAGAGTTAGTCTGTCATTGTTGCTGGTGCCTAGTATCCCATTACCTAGCTTGGAGGTTGAGAACTTTTTGATTATTTCGTTTTTTATTGTTGGGGTCAGTGGGGAGCTTGTTAACTTGTTTTTCCCAGAGGGCATGGATTTCGGTGTCTATTAACTGTTTGATGAGAATGAGTGGATTCTCTGGGGCAGTGAATCAATCATTGAAGGTGCAGTCACATCTGTTTTCCCAAACAGCCCGTAGGGTGTTTTTCTTGATTTGTGAGGACAGGACGGCTTCGAAGCCTTTGAGCGGGGGTGATTGCTTGAGGTCGAGGAATAGTGTGGCAGGGTTGATTAGAAGGGGAGAGTCTGATATTTTATACCATGATGTTTCTAGAGTTTGCCAGAGGGATCTGACATTTGGGCAGTCCATAAAACAATGGCTTAGGGATTCAGGGGTAAGGAGGTTGCATACCTTGCACCAGGAGTCCTGTTCTGTTCTGTTTTCACGATTGCGCCTGTTGGCCAACCATTGGTTTACTGGAGCTGCTCTGAAGGCTATGAACCATCTCAGGCTGGGCAGTTTGACCGGTCTTGTGGAGAAGGTTGTAGCCCAAGGAAGCTTGAAGTGGAT
This sequence comes from Chara braunii, assembly GCA_003427395.1. Classification (NCBI taxonomy): domain Eukaryota; kingdom Viridiplantae; phylum Streptophyta; class Charophyceae; order Charales; family Characeae; genus Chara; species Chara braunii. Next base: position 48,279 of record BFEA01000683.1, on the reverse strand, counting down.
GTTGGCTAGTTGTGGTTCCCCCTTTGTCCATCTATTGCATATTGTGTTGGAAATTGATATAGGTTTGGTGCAGAGTCAATAGCCTAGTTTAGGTGTGTGGTCAGTTAACGTACTTGGGTTTGAGATGAGGGAGGAACCAGACGAGGAGTTCCATGTGCATTCTGTTGGGTTGATCTCCAGGTTACAAACACAAATGTGGGGTTTATATTTTCTTTTTCTTTCTCCTTCTATGATTTTGATTCTTCTCAGGTTGTTGTTTTTGAATGCTCCTTCTGCTCTACTTTTTGTATTGATGTAACTTACCGGGTTTCCTGGTTCCTCTAAGGTGTATATGTCGCAGCATATCCAATTATTGTTGTGAGGTTCGTAATTCTTGAATGAGAGGACTTCCTGGATTGGTGGGACGTTGGTGGTGGTAGCCAAGTCGCCGTAGTGCCATTTTTGGTCTGATTTTAGTAGGACTCGCCATTGTAGAGGAATACAGTCTACGATGTGGTTTAGGTTAGTTTGTAGATTGTGTATTCCTTTTAGTTTTTCTCGTAGGTCCCTTTCTGTTTTCAACGTTTTGTTTGGGTCATTCCAGATCTGCTTGATTTGCCATATTCCCTTTTCTAGTCAGTGCCCTCGTTTGGGTTCTGACTTTGAGAGTGGGAGGCTTTCAGTGGGTTGCCAAAGAGGGGTTGCCTGATAACTTCGTCTTTTTTCTTTGGACCAGTTCTGTTTTCGGGGAAGATGATTCTCCAGGTGTGCAGTATTTGCTCCCAGAGGGTTTTAGTCTGGTGGGTGTCATTGTTGTTACGTTGGAGCGTTTGGTCGGATTGACTTTGTTTCCCTTTTGGAAGTGGCTAGAATTTGTTGAAAATCCACAAGAAGCTTGTCATGTTGGTTGGAGAAGTAAATGGTGCCAATTATCTGATATGATTCAGGACTAGAGGGCTAATCTTATGACCCATTCAATTTGTAGTGCCTGAATTTGGCGGGATGGGTCTATGAGTCCTAACCCTCCTCGGCTTTTTGGGCTGGTGACTATCTGCCAGAATAAAGTGTAGCTTGTCCAGATTGCCTGTCCATAGGAATGCTGCCGTTTTTTTTCCTCGGCTGGCTTTGAAAGTCAGTAGTTGGGAACCAGATGGAGGTGGAATACCACGTCATTGCTAAGATCGAATTGTTGAGCGCTAGTACCCTGCCTAGTAAGAAAGTATGTGTGGTTTTCCAGGTGTGCATTCTATTTACCATTGAAGACAAAGTGTAGCTGTCGATATATGGTGGCATCCTTTGAGATTGAGATTAATGCCCAAGAAACGAATTGGTGAGTTTGGATTTGTCCATTGTAGTCCTATCGGGGATAACTCTATGGGAGGAGGTGTTTCTGGGGTCCACCAACCTATTGTTTTTGTCCAGTTAACTTCAATTTCTGAGGCCAGATGGAATGCTTGCATTGCTCTTGTCAGGGCCTGGAAGGATGAGTTTGAAGCCCTGATGAGTGCAGTAAGATCGCCGGTGAATAGTAGAGTAGTAGGAATGTGGAGGGGTTGACCACGTTCGTCCCTGATGTTCTCTATCCTCTCGATGGATCCGTCCTTTCTCAGGAAGGCAGCGATGACCTCCATGATGAAAAGGAAGATCGGTGTTGCTAGTGGGTTGCCTTGTCTTACTGACCTTGTCATTGAGTAGGGGTTGAAAAGGAAGCCGTTGACTTTAACGATCCCTTGTGCATCATTGTAAATTATTCTCACCCATTTTTGGAAGACTGGTCCTACTCCCATTTTTTCCATGCTGGCCTGTAGAAAATCCCAGTTTACTTGGTCATATACTTTTTCAAAATAAAAGAAGAGGATAGTTGTTGTGATCCGTTTTTTTATTAATTATCCGTGTGGATTCACAAAGAGTCATTACGTTGTCTGAAACGAGTCTTCCTGGAATGAACCCTGTCTGATCCAGGTGGAAACAACCTCTTGTGATCCTGTTTATTATGGTGGCTGTATGCTACATTTAGGAGTGAGATGGGTCTGTAGTTTTTTATGTCCTCTCTGTTTCCCTTTTTGTATAGGAGTGTCACCACCCCCGTGCTCAGGTTTGGGCCTGGTGTTTCTTCCTCCCATGCTCTGGTGAGGAACCTAAGGAGGAGTTGGCTTAGGATGTGCCAACCTGCGATTCAAAATTCCTTAGAAAGGTCATCTCTACCTGGGGCTTTATTGGGTTTGAGGTCGATAAGGGCGCCTATAGGGGTTTTGGAGATGTAAAGCTCTTTGTAAAAGGTAGTTTCTATGTTGACTAGTTTGGTGGTTTTTGTGGTTGGGTTGCCGTTCTCGTCGTGTAGACATTCTATTTTGGAGTTTCTGGAGTTGGCCTTAATCTTCTGGAAGGAGAATTTGGACATTTTTTTGTTCAGTTCCCAGTCTTTTGCCGTGACCCTTAATTGGAGGCCGTCGAGCTTGAGTTTAGTCCATTCCAATAGTTCTTCCTTAGATTTATCAAGCAGTTCTGCGTAGAATTATGCCTTCGGATGCTTCTGCAGGTTTATTTTTGCTATTTCTATTGCATTTCTTAGGGTCTCTTCTCTTTCTTTTCTCGGTGAGGCTAGTCTTCTGGATATTTGTGTTGTCTTTGAGCTAATGATCTTGATGATTTTAGGTAATTTGGTGTGTATGTCCTCCTTTGGTTGTAGGTGAGTTTGTGAGATTAATAGTGTTTGTAGCTCAGATTGGAAAGCTTGGCTGGTGAGGAGGGCATTGTTAAAGCGATAGAAGCTCTTACTTGTGTATCCCTCCTTAGTGAGTCTGATGGCTAGGGTTATGGCTTTATGATCCAATCCTTTATGATATGGATTGTTATGAATGGTACAGTCTTGTATGGCCCATGATAGTGAATCTGTTGCAAGGAAGAAGTCAATCCTGGAGAAGGATGTTCGGCCCAATGAGGTTTTTCTGATGCAGGTGTATCTCTTGTTTTCTGGGTATAGGAGACAGTATGGGTCCATTAGGTTTTTTCTGATCATAAATTCGTTTAGGTCTGCGCTGTTTGATTGAGGTGTGGGATCTTGAGAATGAGATATTTTGTCTAAATTAGGGTTCTGGACTGAGTTCCAATCTCCCATGATGATGGCGGGTGTTAGTGTGGGGATCAGTTGTTCAATTGTGACTAGGAATGGGGTTTTGTCTTGTGGTGAGTTCGGGCCGTAGATGCCTATGATAGATATCTCTTCTTCTTTGAATTTGATATCCAGTTTGATCCACCTGCCTGAGGTATTGTCTTGGTTGACATTCTGAATTTTTATTGCTTCACTAGCAGTCGATTTTTGATGCAGGGGGAACAAACAAGGGCACCCTACTATATCATGGGCTTGCTTTTTTCCTTTGTTGACAACAGACAATTGAACGAGAATTCAGAATGCATCTGCGCATGCTGGAAGAAGAGTTTGACACTGAGAGGGCAGAGATCATTGCCAGCCATATGCGCCTAAAGAAGGTAGATAGCACCTCCTCCCCCTCCTCCCCCTCCTCCCCCTCCTCCTCCTCCTCCTCCTCCTCCTCCTCCTCCTCTTTTCGCTGCCATCCCCCCTCTCTCTCTCTCCCTCCCTTCCTTTTGATTTGTCTTTCATTTTGTAACTTTACTTTCCCATCCCTCTGCATGAGTAGCCATCCAGAAGCAACCAAAAAGGTGTCGTTCAGAATCATATTAAACCCAACGTTGATCTACCCATCAGCCAGATTTCTGAAAGCACAAGACGCCCCCCTCTCCTCCTCTTTATCACCACTTCTCTCTTTTCAGTGGAGTGGACTAGCAGTTTTTTGTACAGAAAAACAACCCAAGGTAATGCTAGGGGTGCTGGTAAGAGCAGGCACCACTAGCACTCTCGGGGTGGCTCCATCTATTGGTAGGGAGCAGCACCTGCCGGAAACCGGGCCCGACGTCCCTTTGTACATACAAAACTAGCTGCATGGTTGCCTTTGTTGTCCACTGTACTGGATGTCTGATGAGGCTGTGTATGCAGATCCCATGGGCAGAGAGCAATCCCCTTCCCATTTCTTTTCTTTTCTTTTCTTTTCTTTCTTTTTTTTTTTTTTTTTTTTTTTTTTTTTTTTTTTTTGAAACACTGCCTCTGGGCAGGCTAGCAATATAGCAATATCCATTGGTGATACGAGCAGCCCCTGCTACTGTCTTCACCCAAATAGAATGCCCAGTAATTATTGCTGTATCAGGACTTTGGGGCACGACCAGCCCCTGCTACTGTCTTCACCCGAATAGAATGCCCAGTAATTATCGCTGTATCAGGACTTTAAGTTGCCCCAAATACAGCTATACTGACCGGACGTTCTATTCGGGTGAAGACGGTAGCCCCCCTGTAGGGTGGCTCCAGTCTATTGGTGGGGAGCGGCACCTGCTGGAAAACGGATCCAATATATCCATTCTACCGCTCTTTGAACCTACATATGGGGTAACTTACGAGACATCTCCTTCATATCAACAGCTGCCCCAACCACCTCTTCTCCTTCATATCAACAGCTGCCCCAACCACCTCTCCCCTTTTTCGGTCCTCTTCCAGCTTGTTGACTTCCTCCAAGAATCTTGAGTTTTTTTTTTTTGTTTTTTTTTCCCCCCATTACAACCCAGGGTGTTGTAGAGGCCAAGGACCAGACCCGCGGTGATTGCTGGCAGTGGCAGCCAATGGTTGTCCTGACAGGATATCCCCACGTTAACACTCCCCGCAAAGAATCTTGAGTTTTAAGCCAACAGTACTTCGTAAAGTTGTGCCCGTTAACAAACGACAATTTTAGGAAACGTACAAGCCACTACAGGAGCTCCCAAATTCATCCAACTAGAAACGTATCTACTCTTTTTTTTCCTTTTTTTTCTGTGGCCTATAGCTGGGCCAAGTACTGGTGGTTTTAAGAAAATCATTGATTTCACAGTAGGGTGAAGACGTTTGGATAGGGCGAACAGCAGCAGGTGTTACCGACCTTTTCACACTCAGCCTTCAAAAGGACAAAAGGAAGAAAAAAAAAGAGGTCTATGTGTCCACAAACACAGGCAGATTCTGTTTGTATTAAATCGTTTTTTAAAAATAAATATGAAATATAATTAATATTTTAATACAAATTTGAACTTCTGAGCTGTTTGTATAAAACAGGGGCAATGTGACGAGCACGAGGCTGAGGGAGACAGGGAGAGCCGAGGGAGAGGGGAGAGAGAGGGAGAGAGTGAGAGCACACACACACACTCACTCACTCGACACGACTCAGGGTCGGACGCAGACACAGTGGCAAGGACACAAAGTCGAAAGTCTTGGATTCCGAATGCCGAAAACAGGAGCAAGTCCCACTGAGTTACGAGTACAGCAGCTGAAACTGGTATGAGAATGGTTGCCCGTACTGTACGGGGAACCGGTATAAGTGTCGGTGACACGTACGGTACCAGGGGCATCTCTGCAAAAGCCCCGAGGGCAGAACTGAAAAATGCGGCATTTGAAAGTGGCGCCCGAATTGCAGCATGGCGCCAGTTGTCCAAAATCCGACGGTACCAAAGGAGGGGTTTGGAAAAAGGGTGTCAGGCCAAAAACGGGATGCAGCAGAAACAGCAAAAAGTAGACCAGGGATCGAGCCCTGGCGGTGTCCGTAACAGGCAAGGCAGATGCAGTAGAAGTGAGAAACAATACCAAATAAATTTTAATAAATTGAATAAAATCATATTAAAATTAAAAATTAAAAATTAATAAATGTTTCAAACTTGTAAACCACCAGTGCCACTGAGTCCGTATTCAAGTACGTATAGAGCCGGCCGGCCACAGGCAGGGCGATAGATGGAAAGCACAGCATCCTTGTGCATGGCCGCAAGTTTCGAAGGTCAGGATTGAGCTTCTACCCCAAACACAACGCACCCTCATCATGACTGCAATGGACCAGAAAAATAGTTTGTAAAAAGCTTTGTATGCATTCATGATGACTGTGCACTATTTCGGGGGAAGAAGTGCAATCATACTCGACTTCTTCACACTTCTGATTATTCAACTTGTCATGTATGCAAACAGCGAAACAGCAACTGGCGACATGCGCCCACACAATACTCAAGATATCGTAACCAGATATGAGTTCTCTTCAACTGGCTATGGCGACTGGGCGCCCACACAACTCACTGTTCGCACTCTGGATCACCCTGGATGTCCCACACGCAACACTCAGTATTATACTTCACACACCACACATGCTAGGCTACAGCTATGGCAGCGCTAGCT
>BFEA01000682.1:734463-750042 GCA_003427395.1 Chara braunii | reverse complement strand
AAAGAGAGAGATAGAGAGAGAGAGAGAGAGAGAGAGAGAGAAAGAAAGAAAGAAAGAAAGAAGAAAAAGTGAGTGCGGGGCACGTACTTGGTCAGGGCGAAGATCTGCACAGTCGAATCTGCATTTAAGGACTCAATCACCTCCAGCCAACCGCATTCGTTCCTGCCTGCTTACGCTGCAGGAAGCCAAAGCGGAGTGAGCCTGGTCTATTCTCCGGGCTAAGGGCATTCAGAGAGGGAGAGGACTGAGTAAAGGTGAAGGAGAGTGAGAGAGGACAGCTCACCTTCATCCGAACATGGACTAGGAGGTGGCCGGAAGTCAGCATCCGGCTGCAGGGACCTAACATGATTATTACCTGGGGACTTAGTTGAGGCGGCATTTTTGCTGGTTTTCAATGTGAATTTGTGTCCAGGAGTTTTGTCATTCCGCTATCGCTCGTTCTCCTTGGAGAGAAAAGAGACAGAAGGAGAAAGAATCGAGAGTACATACCAGGAATTCGTGATGGGTTGGGGGATAGCAACGTAAAGTTAAACGGTGTATCCTTCCATACTTCAGCAGGAGATACGTGATCATTCTGCAGTAGGCCAGACTCGTGGTTGCTAGGGTCGGGAAGTTGTTTGTCGTTGCAGTCGGCAATCTGGTTCTCCCTACGATTACACAACAATGATGTTGCTGTCGGGACAGGGTGTGACAGTGTTGAAGCTCAAAATTGTTGTTGTAGCTTTTCTTTGGAGACCTATGTTTGACTTTATACAGGCTGCAGCGAGGGTTGGTCCCCGACTGTTGGGTTCTGCTATCGAAGCCTAAGACTGTTGCCGCTTGTTTCAGCGGGGCAGTGGGTTCTTCTCCAAGTACTGTTGGACATAATGAAGGCGGTTGCCTTCTTCTTGTTTGAAGCTGCTGCTGATTGAGCCTTGCCTCGACCTGCTATTCGCCGTTGTTGTGTGGTCACTGCATCGTTGTTAAGTTGGGCAATCTTTGCTGTTGTGTTAAGGAAAACACTGTCCCCTTCCGAGCCAAGAGCTATTGTGCGTGTGCTGTGTATTTTTGCGCAGGCGTTGTGAACCTACTGTGTTTTTTTTTGCGTACGTTGTGCCTTGCTGTGTGAAGTTGGGTACTACTATTTGGCACTGCACCTTGTCCTTCCCTGAGCTCCTGCTTGGCATTGTTGTTACACACAGCTACTGAGCACATTGCGTACTTGCTGGGGTTTGCCGCCTTTTGCCTACAACTCGAATAGAGGACAGGGATGTGTTCTATTTGAACGCGGCCTTTCCAAGCTACGTAGCAACAAGTTTGGCCAGGAGGAACGACGTTGTAACTTGGGGAAGTGGTCAGACTCTACAACAGGGGTTACCATTGCGATTTTGAGGATCGTCAGAAAGTCGTAACTTTGCGTTTTGACTTCGGTCTTACCATCTTACTCGCGTATTTGGCCGCCATTGCGGGGCCCTCAGGCGAGTGAAGGAATCAAGACCCTCTCATGCGAGTCTGAGCGCATCTATCTTGTATCTGAGCGACTCAATCTCTCTCCTTCTGCCCGTCTCACTCTCCTTCTGCCCGTCTCACTCTCAGTCTAGTCTTTTGGTTCAGAGAGGAAGGCGGCATGCGGGATTGAAACTCGTAATCTGTGCCAAGGCCTCTGTGGGAGGTTCGCCTCACCGATTGTGGGAGCTCTGCCGGGGTTCAGGTGGGACCCTGGAGGCAGGGAACTTTGAGGTAGGCCGACGCGATCTCCCTTAGGATCCCATATACCCCTCTCTATACCACCCTTCATTTAGTTTGACTGAGTTTTGACTTTCTGTATATTTCCTTTACTTTAATTCAGGTTTTTAACCGAATCAGAGAGAATGTACTATTTTTGTCTAAATTTATCTGCCTGAAATGGAATCCACGATGTCTGCAAGCGATGATTTGAACGGGGGCTGGAACTGAGGTCCTCCAGACTGATCCGGTCGCCTTGCTCGTTTTGCCTAAGGCATTGAACTGGGGCTGGAAATGAGGTCCTTCAGACTGATCCGATCGCCTTGCTCGTTTTACCTAAGACATTGAATTGAGGCTGGAAATGAGGTCCTCCAGACTGATCAGGTCGCCTTGCTCGTTTTGTCTAAGACATTGAACTGGGGCTGGAAATGAGGTTCTCCAGACTTATCCGGTCGCCTTGCTCGTTTTGCCTAAGACATTGAACTGAGACTGGAAATGAGGTCCTCCAGATTGACCCAGTCGCCTTGCTCGTTTGCCTAAGACATTGAACTGAGGCTGGAAATGAGGTCCTCCTGACTGATCCGGTCGCCTTACTCATTTTGCCTAAGACATTGAACTGGCGATGGAAATGAGGTCCTCGAGACTGGTCTAGTCGCCTTGCTCATTTTGCCTAAGACATTGAACTGGGGCTGGAAATGAGGTCCCCTAGACTGATCCGGTCGCCTTGCTCATTTGCCTAAGACATTGAACTGAGGCTGGAAATGAGGTCCTCCAGACTGATTCGGTCGCTCATTTTGCTTAAGACATTAAACTGGGGTTGGAAATGAGGTCCTCCAGACTGATGCGGTTGCCTTGCTCGTTTTGCCTAAGACATTGAACTGGGGCAGGAAATGAGGTCATGCAGACTGATCCGGTCGCTTTGCTCGTTTTGCCTAAGCCATTGAACTGGGGCTGAAAATGAGGTCGTTTGGAATGATTCGGTCGCCTTGCTAAGTCTGTCAGTTTGCATGGGGTTGACTGAGAACAACTTTGAAAGATAATCAACCAAGTAAGATACGAGATTAATGTTTCTGTGATCAGGACAAATGAAAGATGAACACGTTGGATGAACGAACTCTTGTTTTTGAACTTGCTGAATGAGTTGTTGACATGACATGCTTGTTAGCAAAGCCTTGTCTTTTGTTCAAGTTCTGTCTATTTTTGTTGCTTAATAGAGTAGTTTGTTAGTGTTCGCCACGTGCTGGAGCTATAGGAGTTAGTTCAATTTTTGCATTTTCTGAGTTAAGTTTATTTTACTTAGTTTAAGTTATCGCATTTTCTTAAATCATTTATTTTACTTGGCGCTGTATAAATTTTGGAAAGCTACTTTTCCTACGGNAAATTTTGGAAAGCTACTTTTCCTACGGGAAGCGTTGTCGAAATTTCTACAAAACTAAGTTTATTTTACTTAGTTTAAGTTATCGCATTTTCTTATATCATTTATTTTACTTGGCGATGTATAAATTTTGAAAAGTTACTTTTCTTACGGGAAGCGCTGTCGAAATTTCTACAAAACCAAGGAGTTGGTCAAATTTTGACTTTCAAAAGTTCAACTTTTGTTTGAGTTTATATCTGGCTTAGTTAAAATCTGGGAAGTCTACTTTTCTAGGGGAGGTGCTGCTCAAAATTTTACTAAATCACGGAGTTGGACAAAATTTGACTTTGTGAAGTCAGAGTTATTTCTGAATTTTATATTTAACCTCGTATAAATTTTGAAAAGGCACTTCTCATACGGGGGTCACTGCCGAAATTTTCTTAGTTTTGAACAGTTATATTATATTCTGGTAGAAGAATTTTTGGCAATCCACCCTGTATAAGGAAGATGCTGCTAGAATTTCTTTTATTCTTTGAGGTCTTTTGGAGAGAGAGATTTAAGATCTAGTCTTACGAGATTTTGAGTAAGATGTGATATGGGGATTTGTTCTTCTTACACTTAAAGTTCAAGTATTTGGGATTTGACCTGTATTGTGTAACAGGTCCTTCTTGGCCGTTTTTTATTCAATATCTGACTAGTTCAACTCGGTCGTATGAGGATCATCTTCTGTTACCTTTGATAACAGGTCGGTTTTGGTTGATCGCTGACTCGTTGGCTCACGACACAACTTTGCTTGCACCTGTACTTCAGTTTGAATGCCTTAGCCCTAAGATTTGATATGTTTCTTTGAAGGTTTTAAGCAGACTTTTTCTAATGACCATTATAAAGAACTGATGGGTTTTTATAAAAACTTTGACAATGGCTGGGGCCTGAGCGTGTGAGGCGTGATGTGAGTTACAGGGAACACTAAAGTTGACCACATTGGTGCATGGCAATGTGACTTTCGTATGTGCATGTGTTTATGCAGGTTAGTATTTTTGAGCCTTTGTACGATTCTTACTTTGAAGACAATAAAAATGACAACCATGTGTCGCGCGATCTGCATACCCGATGGGTTTACTTTTCCCTTCTTTTATTTATCTTGAGTTCTAAATAAATATGGGTATTGGGATGCCTGTTTATTTACTGAGTGATTTTGCTTGTTAATTTTTATAGTTGGACATTGATGTCTGTGGCAGCCGTCAAAGTCAGATCCCTTGACTTCTCTCCGGGCCCTTGATGATGAAGCTTGTCTCCATGGCCATAAGGGTTGACTGCCACCACAGGCCGGAACCTGTGTACCACCCACTCTCCGCAGGGTGTAGAAGAGGGTGAGGTTCTCAACCGCCTTGACGATTGTTTAGTGTCCAGAGATTAACCCCTCAAGGCACGTGTCAGCCGGCACTTGAGTGTCGAGCGCGACCCTCGAGACCATCGAGGACCACGTGATTATGGGTACTACATAGTACACCATCATTGCGACTCCTTGCGAATGCTTGTATGGCTAGTCGATATGAGAAAGCCTTGCATCCGCGTAGTTTTATTTTAAGACACGAGCGCGATATCTAACCGATTTCCATATCAGAAGGTTATGGGTTGGATACTAAAGGGATTAGGAGTGTTTTTTTTTTGTATAATTGATCCTATTTTTGTTATGGCGTGGTGTAACGCGTGGTAAGAAGGATGCGTCCAAATCGACCGACGACGAGTCACGCTTGGGACTTCAGCCCCCCAGTGTGTCAGCTTGCGTACGGGTCCGATAATGGCGTGGAACCGCGCGTACCCTGTATGCTACAGCGTACGAGAAAACGCCTTCGACTGGTCCGCCTCTGTGATTGCATGTAAAAGTTTTCGTATTGTGGACAGGTAGCTCGGCAGGAATACGCCCACCTAAGGGATGGTGACAACTCCTGCAGGTGGAGGTAAGTTGTACCTCGAGTGGCCCTATCCTGTCGTAGGGGTTTGCGAGAGGTATGGCTGGCGCACTCGGCTGGAGCGGCAACGCTGTCGAGCGCATTGGTCCCGCACGGGGACCCTCCCGGCCGCGTCACGCAAGATTTTGCAGGACTTGTCGCGGAGAGCGTTTGCCGCTCCGGTCGAGTGCGTCAGCCGTACCTCTCGCGAGCCCCTACGACAGGACAGGGTCACGCGAGGCACCGCTTACGTCCACCTGCGGGAGTTGTCATCATCCCTTGGGTGGGCGTATCCCCGCCGAGCTACTGAACCACATGCGAAGGTTTTTCGTATGCAATTGCAGAGGTGGCCAAGCCAAGGGCGTTTCTCGTTCGCTGTAGCATAGGGGGTACGAGCGGTCGAACGCCCAAAAATTGAACCCGTACGTGAATCGACACACTGGGGGACTGAGGTTCCAAACGCGACTCGACGCCGGTCAACAAGGACACATCATACACACCACGCGTTACACCACAACACTCACATCCACAAACACACAACGACACCACAATACGACAGCACTCATAGTCCCTTCAGTATCCAACCCTTAACCTTCTGAAGCGAGAGTCAGATAGGTATCGCGCGCTGGACTTTAGTATAAAATTGCGCGGACGTAAGGCCTTCTCATATCAACTGGTCATGCGAGCATACTCAAGCAATCGCAGTGATGGAGTACTACGTACTACCCAAAAATCATGCGACCCTCGATGATCTCGCGGGTCACATTTCGACACTCAAGTGTCAGCTGACACGCGCCTTGAGGGGTTAATCTCTTGACGCTAAACAACCACCAAGGCGGTTGATCACCACACCCTCTTCTGCATCTTGTGGAGAGTGGGTGGTACACAGGTTCATACCTGTGGTGGCAATCGTCTCTTATTGCCCTGGAGATCAGTTTCACCATCCAGGGCGTGGAGAGAACTCAAGGGGTTTGACTTTGACGGCTGTCACGGACTATAACGTTCAACTATAAAATTTTTAAAAAGCAAAGGGATAAAAGAGGAATCTCCTAGGTTACCAATGGTCCGGAGACCGGACGTCTCCACCGGACGTCTCCACAGGACGTCTCCACAGGACGTCTCCCCCCCCCGTCGCCCGGATTTCCGGACGACGCCTTTTTGGCACAAAAAAAATAAATAAAAATAAAATAAAAATTATGACAGTGTTGCCAATGGCCTAGAGACCCCCCACAAAAAATTTCAGATTTTTCTGAGCATTTGCTGATAGGGTGGTATTTGGGGGGGAAGGGGGGGTAGAAGAGGTTTTGGTGGGGATAGGAGGGGTATAGATGGGGAATGAATCTTTAAAAAAAATTATTATTTATTCTACTGGCCCAAATGATCCAAAAATTTGGTGGCATACACCTAATGCAAGGTGGAAGCCACATGATTTTTTTTAAAATATATATATATATATATATATATATATATTTTTATTATTATTATTTTTTGTGCTAGGTCGGACATACCATGTCCGGTCCGACGTCCGACCAAACGTCCGGTCAGACATCCCGGACGGTCAGCGGGGTCCCGGACGTCAGGCCCGGTAACCTAGGGAATCTCCCTTTTCTCTCAACGCATAATCCGTTTAACCCTTTCACACGGTCACAATAGGTCGCGCGAACACCCAACGCGTATGTATATACATATATATAGAAGGTTATAAATATGTGACGATCATTTCTCACAATCACAGTGGGATTCCTCTCAACCATATATACTTAAGTGATCGCAGACAGTCAAATTCAAAGTCCGAATCACCAAACACACTTGCATTCACATCAAAGACTCAACCAAAAGTTCATGCACTACACGGAGTCAACTTCAATCATTCTTTGCGCTCACACCTCTTGCTTTAGCCATACAAGTTCCACTCTTTGTGCAACTCTTAAAATAAAACACTCAGCATCTTTATTAAATTGTCATTCAAATAAAGTCCGGGTAAAAATACACCGAAACAAATCAAACCACAGGGCTAAAGCCTTTAGGTTGAGTGACAAGAGTGGATTGGAGTTGAGTCGAAAACCGGCGAATCGGCAACCGACCTATTACCAGTGATAACACAAGGTGATCCTTGTAGGACCAAGCTGAATCTAGTCCTGATTTCAAATCAAATGTCCAAGAGGACCTGTAATACAAAACAGGTCAATCCCCAACCTAAATCTACGAGTCCAAATCGAGAATAATCTTCATAATCACGACCTCACCAAGAATCATTCTATTTAACTGATTCTGAGTGTATCCTTAAGTGAGTGCCTAATGAAAAGGTAGACCTTTGGGAGAATCTCCTCTATACAAAGTGGATTTTCAGAGTTGCCACCTGTCAAAATATAATCTAACTCCTCTAAACGAACAAAATTTCGGCAGCGCTTTCCATAGAGAAAGTGTTATCCCAAGATTTATACAAAGTTAAGTTCAAAATCAAAACTGAATTTGACTTCTCAAGGTCCTATTTTGTCTAACTTCCTGAATTAGCAAAAATTTGGGCAGCACTCCCTTTAGAAAATGAGGTTTCCATATTTTTACTGGGCCAAAAATGTCAGAAAAATTAGACTATGAAAAAGACAAAATTTGACTAACCCCTTTGTTTTGTAGAAATTTCGGCAGCGCTTCCCGTAGAGAAAGTGGCGTACCAGAATTTATACAAGACCAAGTATAACAAATTATCCTGGAAAATGCAAAAATCGACATAAGTAAAAATGAACTTAGCCCACAAAATGCAGGATTGAAACTAACTCATCTGGCTTTAGCACATGACGAGCATCTAAAGCGACTAAGCTATCAAAAGAGAAATCCCCAGAGATACCCCAAAAGAAACATATATAGGTGAGCACAACAACATCTCTCACCAACCCATAGGTTCCTTTTCAAGTCATATAGTTCGTTCAAAAAACCTCCTTATTCCCTTTTTACATAGGATCAACCAACCCAACTTATGGATGTGACTGACCTGCCAATTTATATGGCTAGGCCACACCAACTTATGGTGCTCCAACCTGGTAACACGAGTAGACGTAACGCATAAGACCATCCCACACCAACCTATGGTGAGACCAGTTTCTGCAAAAACCATTAACATAAGGCGTATGACCGGGACACCAACTTATTGTGAGGCAGGTCAGCCTGAACGTTCGACATACACATAGAACTGAACCTCCCCAACTCATGGGGGGTCCAGCCTCTGCCTAAATAAACGACGAAAGCATATGACCAGAACACAACAACTTATGTTGTGCCCCGGCCAGCCTATACGATGACATATGGCGTAGAACTAGGCTAGTCAACTTATGAGTAGTCTAGCCCACCTAACAAGCAAACAAGCGCGTATGACTGAACAGCCCGCAACTTATGCGTTCGTCCAGCCTCCGCAACACAACTACATTCAATAAATAGAGTCACAAGTTCCTTTTGTCTTCAGATGAGTGGTCAGGTCACCTCAACTTCTGAGGATCCCCACTCAAACATTGATTATGTTTAGAAAAAAAAATAGCCAAACTTTATATATTTTTCTTCTTTTGTGTTATCAAGGACATAGGACGAACCACCCAACTTATGGGTGAGTCASCCTGCCCAAAGTTAYCACACAATTTTGTATTATTYATCTTCTTTCTCYTCTGCTTTKTCTGCTACCGGCTTATATGAYTGGATCTCCCAACTTATGRCGTCCAGCCTGCCAATGATATACATAATATATAGTCGTATCAAATTGTATGTTCGGGYTCCACTTATGATGRC
This sequence comes from Chara braunii, assembly GCA_003427395.1. Taxonomy (NCBI): domain Eukaryota; kingdom Viridiplantae; phylum Streptophyta; class Charophyceae; order Charales; family Characeae; genus Chara; species Chara braunii. Next base: position 741,258 of record BFEA01000682.1, on the reverse strand, counting down.
GGCTCATGACTTGACCACACCAACTTATGRTGCGAATAGTCTTGCCTGAACAATAAGACATAAGGCATAGGACCAATTCACACCAACTTATGATGTGGTCAGTTTCYGCCTAAACAAGTTGACGTAAGGCGTATGACCGGACCACACCAACTTATGGTGGGGTTGGCCAGCCTGAACATTTGGCATACCCAAAGATCTGGACCACATCAACGTATGAGGAGTTCAGCCTTTGCCTGAACAACGACAAAAGGCATATGACCAGAACACAACAACTTATGTTGTGCCCCGATCAGCCCAAACAGTTACATATGGTGTAGAGTCAGGCTACCCAACTTATGAGTAGCCTAGCCCAGCCTAGACAAGTAACGAGTGCGTATGACTGAACAACCCGCAACTTATGCGTTCGCTCAACCTCCACGACAAAACAACAAGTAAAGTCGCAAATCTGTCTTGTCTGAATTCACACAGATAGTCTGACTTCATCATACATAATTGTCAATTTTACCTTTTCAAAACAACGTCCTGAACTCAAACAAGAAAAACAATTATCTTTTATCACTCATACTTACAGACATGCAATAGCAAAAGGATAATACAGTTTAAGGAAAAGGATCACATGCGTAAAACGAGCATTATACGTGGGTGTTCCCTGCCTCCAGAACCCCGTCTGGGCTCCAGCAGAGCTCCCGCAATTAGTGGGTGGACCTCCCACAAGGTCTTGCTGCGGTCCTACGGGTTGCAATCCCGCCTGTCGCCTTCCTCTCGTAACCTTAGACTAGATTTAGAATAAGAAGGGCCGAAGTAGATATGTCAGCCTCTCGAGAACCAAGAGAGGGACAAACTCAGCTCGCAGGAGAGGGCCTTGATATATCTGGATGCACCTGAGGGTCCCACAATGGTGGCCAAATACGCAGTAAGATAGCCKAATTGCCACCACAAAGTAGCGTAGTCAATGCTCTGGAGGTCCCCCTAGCTGCAGCGACCCCTCTGAAGAGTCCAACTTCTTCTTCGATTTGTGTCGTMRTTCCCTCATACTAAAAYKYCATTGCGAAGCCTGAGAAGGTTGTGTTTCAATAGAGTACACCTCGTACTCTATTTGAAATGTGGTCGAGATGTAGCAACTCAACAAAACAACAGAGTTCATGGTGAATGCAATCAGCAGGTCACACGTGGCAGCAAAAATACATGCAGATCTAGACCACGCAGACCACAAAGACCGGGTGCAGGATCTCACGTCTAACTTTTCACAACAGATCGGTGCTCTCACAGAGAAAGTCAGATCGCTCTTCATTGCAATATTGGTCACACCAACAAGACTGGCAGAACCTTGCCCAGCAGGCGTCAATGCTCCCAAGAACAGACCATTAGTTACAACCTCAGCAGTTCGGACTTGAATGGCAAAGTTCAGACGAAAGACAAACTCAAACCTAGGCTTGTTCGCTAACTACACCATTTTTTAACCCGAAAGCCAACAACATTATGATCGTGTCATCAATATAGTAGGTACGACAACTTAAGCCTATTGTGGGAATGAAATACCACCTCAGCGCTGTTGAACTGCAGTTGCACTGACTTCAAAAGCAGGTGGCAATGCATAGTTCCACGAACCTACGGCACCGTGCCACCTGTCTACGGACTCGAGTGAGAACTCTCAATCCGCTCAACCTTGCTATCTCCGTCGATTGGTCGCCAAACAGTCCATCTGAGAATTGACCAAAATAAAATATCCCCTCTGTAGCTACTTAGCACTCTAAGGTCTCGTTCATTCACCGAATTAACCAGACAAATCGTTCCACCAACTAAGAACAATCATGCATCATCACCCATAGAATCAAGAAAGAGTTCCCAATCAGTCAAACTCCCGCTACATCTGGCTCCGATGAGCTTCAAACTATTGTTTATAACTAAATCAGATGAGAACTCAAATTCATCTTTTCAACAGTATACCAACTGAATTGAGTCGCTACCCGTGCCTGTAGTAAAAACCTTACTCCCCTTACTGCACCTTCTCCCCTCCCTGTTTTTCTTTTACTCTCGTTCTTGCCCCACGCACGTGGTAGGGAGCATGGTCAGATTCTGATAAATATACAAGAATAAAAACAAAAACAAAAAAATTAGCAAGGGGAGGTAGCAGAACGCCCAGATGGGAGGGGCGTGCGAGGTAGCAACCAGCTACGAGGGGAGAGACTACGGTCAACCTGATGGGCAGTCTTGACCAACGATTTAGAAAAAAAAAAATTGATGGGGAGAGACTACGGTCAACCTGATGGGCGCGACCTCAGGTAAGGAGGATGACACCGTTGTGAGGATGAAATCACGAGGAAGAACAATGGACGCAAACCTCCAACCGGATTTCGGGCAAATACACTGCCATAGCATGTGGCCCATTACTCGCATTCCGTCACTCATCAAACGTGCAAAAATGAGAACGAACCATTATTCAAATCATGGAAATATACATTGTTTTCCATCCATACACATGCAAGTGGAGAGATAGTGAAAGGCTACGTCCATCGTTAAGATGAGCAAAATCGGAATGAATCTTCTGAAGGATCACGGGAAGATACTCGCTTCTTACCGTGCAACTCCTCTCGCCTCCGACCAGGTAAACACTTCGATACCTCCTCTTCTCCCTCTCTCTCTCTCTCTCTCTCTCTCTCTCTCTCTCACTCTCTCCCTCTCTCACACACACGGACACACACACACACACACTTGAGGACCCTCTCTTTTATGGATAAGACGAGCAGCCATCGTGATCTCCAGGATAGACAAACAACACACCAATCAGCATTTTGACCATCACAAGCGAGCCTAACTGTCACGACCTCAATAGCCACGATGAACTGCAGCGGCCTCGCCCTATGGCTTGCTAAGTGTGCGGAATGAGACTGAATCTTGCGCTAGAACACATAGAGATGCACTACTCTGCATTCTGCAGCTCCGTGCGCCTCCGACCAGGTATGTAGGTCGACTCCTCTTCTCCCTCATTCTCGTGTGTGTGCGTCCACACAGCCCCGTCGTTGCTCATTTGCATCGCATCCGACAGTACTTGCCTGTCCGCCAATGCGAGGGGAGTGAACATATGAATATTCTGCAGAAACACGAGAAGGTTCATCAATGTTTTCTAAATTCCCGTAGTAATCGCGCAGCCTCTACCGTTCATACCATCCACATTGTTGCCCGATTGGGAAAACTAGCATCGCCATCTGATCCGGAATATGCCAAAACCCCGGACCATCATCTTTCCTCGCCCGATTTCATTAAGAAACGCGAGAGATACAACCTTTCTTCTGAGCCATATCCTTCCTTCCCAACATCTCAACGCAAGCCATTTCTCTTCCAGCCCCTATTCTACTAACTTTCTACTACAACTAACATCAAATTCCGGTTCGCCTGGCTCCAAAACCCCTATCCCGCTTCTTACCTCTCCCAAAATGGTTGACAATCGAGCAAAATACATATACTTCCTCATTTACCTCCGTCTTCCTTCTGATCTGCACCATCTCCGCCTCATTCTGGACGTATCTGGCACGCACCCGTGTCCAGGTTCACCCGCTGTTTGGTTCTCCTTCTGGCATCGCCTCCTCCTACCCCGTTTTATCGGTCCCCGGTTGTAGCACACGGTCTCACTATCGTACACTAATGCCGCCTGTCCCCTGATCGTAGCGCACAGTCTCACAGTCGTGCACTAACACTGCCTAATGGCTCTAGCTACACTGCAGAAACTTCGAGGAGGACCGACAACCAGCCAATCTGATTTACACGATAAAACTGTTCAACAGCTTCAGCTATCCAACTTCGGAGGACGCCAGCTATGTGCTGACTCGATAAGTTTTCCGCCTCTATACCCAGGCTGACGAACGATCTTGTCGGCCGGTACAGTTGCGACCTCCACCACAGCTCAAGCATAGTCCACCATTTGTGGGTCCTCGTGCAGATCTTGGTGGTAGTTGCAAATATTCAAAATGAAACTTTGAAGACCGCAGTGGAACGGGTTCCAGGCACACAACTATGCAATCTGCACCGCAGTGGACCTTCGTACCGTGCCCTGTGTCACTTCGTCCGGACACAGTTTGCATCTTTCTGGTCCCAACTGGCATGCTCACACTCAAAACCTCTTTCTGCAGCTCGCGGGTGGTGGACAGCTGCCCTGCAGCAGATCACGGTTGGCGGATGGTGGACCCACAGGTGGTTCCCGCCCACTCGATTTCTTCTGCCTCGTTGACTACGCACCCACCGGTTGGCATATACGTTGGCTCCTTGGCTCGCGTCCCGGGCCAGGCAGAAATAGAGAGACTTCGCCATCCCCCGAAGTCAGTGGTCAAGCTAGCCTGCTTTGTATCACTCCAATTTTTAACGAATGTCCCAAAGGACCCATGCTTGTATTTTTCAGCAGTTTTAGGGTGCACCACTTATGCTACGACCCCTGATCCCCGCACACAGCCCCGACATCAATACTTGTGTCGCGTCCCAGAAACAGGGACCGACAACTAAAAAAAGAAAAATAAAAATAAAATAAACTGAAAAATACGAACATCAGGGACTGCTGTTTTCGGGAGGGAGACCGTCGGTGCCCCCTCTCGGTTCCATCAACCGGGCCCATGGATGGGCCAGCAACAAAACCAAGGGGGATAGCCCTGTCGGGCCCTCAACCCCCTGGCATCTTCAACCGCTCCAATGTTCCATCGTCGCCGGTTGCTGCGCTCGACCCTCGTACCTTCGCCTCGAAAGTTCAATGCTGTAACCAATTAGTGTTATGCCCAAGACTGGCATTGGCACACTCAGAAGACTATATAAACTGTGACCGCGCGGAGCGCGGGGGCGCAGCCAGGGGCTAGGAGATTGTAGCCTTGGCGTTTGTAGGGATGACCATGCGGGGCTGCAGAGATGATCATATGAGGCTGCGATTTTACAATTGCTAGAGAGTATGGTTTAGGTTGTTTCAGATTTGTAGTGCATGTGTGATTGGGCGGGGTACAAGGGAAAGAATATTGAACAGATTTTGTTAGATTGACATTGTTTTGTGAACAAATTACATGCATATCCAATATTCTGAATGGATCTGGTTTAAAAGGCATGTAAATGCATGTACAGTGTTGTGTAGTGGAGCCAATGACTATGCGAGACCAGAAGGCATGTAAATGCACGTACAGTGTTGTGTACTAGAGTGAGGCTTTCTCTCGAGTCTGGGCTGCCTTGGCGAAGCATTTTTTTTTACTAAGTTTTGTGCGTGATTGCTGTGAGAGATTCGTTTGTTATTCTTCTTCTGGAGAGGCCAGTTGCCAAATAAATCTGCCAAGTTGCGAACAATCCCTGACCAAGGGCCTAGCTYAACTACRCAACATTCTTCATGCAAATGCATTGCATGGAGATTGTTGCGTAGTCAGGCGACTACTCAGGCGACTACTCAGGCCTGAGTTTTTGCTCTTTCATGGATTTATATATATATATATATATATATATTTATTTATTTTATTTTCAAAAGGTGACATATCAATTTAATGTCAGAAAAGAAAGAGGCTGGCGACATGACAGTTCAACCCGGATTTATCTCGGTAGCATTAACTGGTTTAGCTTAGGTGTACCAAACAATGAAAATTCTCATTGGGACACTGATCTTTCATATACAAGAGCACATCTTTGCACATTATACTTTAGATCGAGAGTGAGCGAGGTCCATCTTACAGCTTTGTATTGCTTAAAGGGGCAGAGGAGGTAAGTAAGGAGAATGCAGACGATGATTTAAAGCAACAAAACTGAAACAATCATGGGGGAAAAGGATAGTATAAGGAGAAAGGACACTAAGTTGGAACAATTCATATGAGTGGACCACTATTTTATGTACAAGAAAAGTATGTTTATAGTCGGGTCTTATACTATGGTATAATTCATAGRATCTATACGACTCCTYAAGTCTAAAAACRACTTAGCTTCTAAGAATYTGTCTYGTCTTTGCCTTTATAGCAGCGGAGGTCTACATGAACTAATTTGAAAAAARCATTCTAATTAGTATCAAGTASTGTACCCTTKCGTGTTACAAAGCAAGGGTGAGATGACCAGCTTGGTTTTTGCTGTAACTGATGCTAGTTTGTTTGTTTTTGCCTAGGTGAATAAAAACCAATTTCTTTCTTTTTGTGTGGTTTTCTTATTTTTCGAAATCAGTTTGCTATGATTATGGATTGAAAGAAATGAGGATATGGGTTTAGTATTTGTTACGAGTTATTATAATGGGATATTGAAGAAAATTAGGATAAAAAAAAATGCAAGGAGGAGAAGAAGGAAAAATTGAGAAGACAATGGAATAACCAGTAGATAAAGATGTGCAAGTTGTTGGAACAAGAATTTCAAATCCTTACGTCTAACAAAGAAGGTTCTTTTTACAGTGAAAAAAAAACAGAGCATATTGCAGTTTTTTGGTCATTTGAGATTAATGTTGAAGTCTCCAAATTAGCTTGTCATCTGCGTGGTATGAGATTGCATGTATATGATGTTTGATAGTTATTGAATATATATAATTTATCTTTTTGTCTTTATTTAGGTGAATTGTCATTGAGGAGTCAGAATTAGTATGTTAATATTAGTCGATTTTTATTTAATTTTATTATTAGAATTGGGAGGTGTATTTGGGCGAAGTGGTAATGTATAGATAGGAAGAGGTTGTGGTATCATACACAACCGGTTATCGGATAGCTGAAAATTTAGGAATGAAAATTCTGAAGTGAGAGTTTTTGGCAGTCTGAAAATCCTGAATGGTCCTGAAGTGGTGAAAGGTCCGAAGACCCTGAAAACCACCTG
>BFEA01000682.1:721392-734208 GCA_003427395.1 Chara braunii | reverse complement strand
GTTTTGGGCAGTCTGAAAATCATGAATGGTCTTGAAGTGGTGAAAGGTCTGAAGACCATGAAAACCACCCTTCACCACTTGAGGATGCAGCCTGCCTAAACAGGTGGTTTTCAGGGTCTTCGGAGCTTTCACCACTTCAGGACCATTCAGGATTTTCATACCTGAATGATCCTGAAGTGGTGAAAGGTCCGAAGACCCTGAAAACCACATGTTTAGGCAGTCTGAAAATCCTGAACGGTCTTGAAGTGGTGAAAGGTTTGAAGACCATGAAAACCACCCTTCACCACTTGAGGATGCAGCCTGCCTAAACAAGTGGTTTTCAGGGTCTTCGGAGCTTTCACCGCTTCAGGACCATTCAGGATTTTCAGACCTGAATGGTCCTGAAGGGGTGAAAGGTCCGAAGACCCTGAAAACCACCTGTTTTGACAGGCTGAAGTGGTGAAGAGTGTCCTGAAGTGGTGATGAAAAATACGACTGTTGTTAACCTTCTCTCGTATCATATGTTGGAAATGGGCATCGAATGTTAGTCCTGGAGGTTCTAGTGTTTTGTGATCATTAGAAGTGTAATGAAATGTGATAGTTTTTTCTATTAGTGAAATGTCAAAGTTATCGTTGTAGTCGTAGACTGCGACTGTTCGTAGTAATGGAATCAGGTCTTTGTATGTGTCCATGTATTTTGTGCTGAGTGCTGCATGGATGTCGCCGACTGCTTCTGGTTGATCTGTATCCGCTAAATAAATCGCCATCATGTTCTGTCGTCCTCGTCGTCATTTGTGATGATATACCAGAAGTCCAGTTTCTGCGATTGGCGTTGGTTGATATATAGGAAAGACACGAAGATATCGTTTGAGGTCAATAGTTTCCGTGTGATGTATGTATCTTTCATGTCGCATTGCAGGCTCCATGCGGTTGCTTGGTCTTGATGGTCTTTTCGGAATTATTTTTTATCTGCCAAGAAACACGATAAAAAGAAAAACGAGTTATTTTATAGTTATAGTATGAGGATAGAAATGTAATGTTTTATATAGTTGTATGATATAGAGATGAAACTATAATGTTTTGTATGTTGTAAGATACGTATTATATTATTTTAGTTTAATTCAGAGTATATATAAAAGTGAAAGATGCATTGAAAGTTATAAGGGATCTATAAATAAATCTATGATGAGTAGTATTAGTTAGTAGAATTCTTGTTCCGAGATGAGCAACATCAAGAACAGAAATGATATCGCTGATAATTGAAATACGAAGATTTTGAAGATTTGTTGGTGTGGTATCTGCCAAGAAGATATATAAGGAGATAGAAGTTGTACAGTGGTAAGCAAAGTAAGATATAACAATACCTTCTTCATTGATTTGTGTTGGATGATGAGGATTGTGTTGTTTTAAGTATGTGCGAAGAACGTTGAAAAATCGGTGAAGGATTGACATAATGTGTAAATGATGAATAGGAATAAGCATCTGCAAAGAAAATAAACCACATGAAGAAACATAAAACAAATGTATGTGTTTATTAGGACATAAAATATTTTAAATAAGTTCAATGTATTAATTTGTTTGATTTGGATTATTTTTTTCATTTTGGAATATCATTATTGAGAAAAATGATGATATAAGATAAGCGGGAAAAAAAAGTAGGAGATTTTATTTGATTTTTGTATTTATTACCTTGTAGTTCATGCTGCTCTATCTTGATCTTGTTGAGTGTTTGAAGCCGTCGTTGTCGAATTGTTTGCAGAAGAAATATGATCATTTGATGTCGATTGCACATTATGTTGTGCAATTTTATTTGGCGGAGCAAGTTCCATTGATCTTGTGTCGGCATTGAAACATGGATACCTGATATCGTTTCATTGGTGAATTATGTGGCTTGTTGTTTGGTTGAATGTCAGTAGAGCTATGATTGGTGGCATAGCAAGGTCTTCATCGTAGTCGTATATAGTCCCCTTTCGTAGTAGCGATAGTATATCGTTGTATATAGTTCCGTGGACGTTGGTGAGTGTCCAATGCATATCATCAACTTGCGCTTCTTCGTCTGTATCAGCAAGAATCATATCGACCACACGTACTTCTTCTGCCCAACGCCATTTGAATTGAACAAGATATCCTTGTTCACTTACTAGTAATGATCCGGCAGGTCTTGGTTCTTCAATGAATGTTTGTAGTTCAGACATCTTGTTGTGAATGATATGTGTCCTGGTGTGCTTTTTTTTCGGATAGACCTTTCGATACTTGCAATATTCTTCCATGTTAGGTTCTTTGCGCTTTGCACGCGAAGTATTTGGATCAACAGTGTTTGCTGCTGTATGTGATATGCCAGAAGCCATTAGGTTTTATTTGATTTTTGTATTTATTACCTTGTATTCATGCTTCTCTATCTTGATCTTGTTGAGTGTTTGAAGTCGTCGTTGTCGAATTGTTTGCAGAAAAAATATGATCATTTGATATCGATTGCACATTACGTTGTGCAATTCCATTTGACGGAGCAGGTTCCATTGACCTTGTGTTGGCATTGAAACATGAATAACTGATATCGTTTCATTGGTGAATTATGTGGCCTGTTGTTTTGTTGAATGTCAGTAGAGCTTCGATTGGCGGCATAGCAAGGTCTTCATCGTAGTCGTATATAATCCCCTTTCGTAGTAGCGATAGTATATCGTTGTATGCAGTTCCGTGGACGTTGGTGAGTGTCCAATGCATATCATCAACTTGCGCTTCTTGGCCTGTATCAGCAAGAATCATGTCGACCACACGTACTTCTTCTGCCCAACGCCATTTCAATTGAACAAGATATCCTCGTTCACTTACTAGTAATGATCCGGCAGGTCTTAGTTCTTCAATGAATGTTTGTAGTTCAAACATCTTGTTGTGAATTATATGTGTCCTAGTGCGTTTTTTTTTCGCATAGACCTTTCGATACTTGCAATTCTTCTTCCATGTTAGGTTGTTTGCGCTTTGGACGCAAAGTATTTGGATCAACAATGTTTGCTCCTGTATGTGATATGCCAGAAGCCATTATCTGGGTACAGGTAGAAAAATACAAGTTATTATTTATGTATATAGGTATTTGGAAAGCAAAAAGGAGACATAGATTGAGACGTGTAAAACATTTACTTGCTTCATTATATTGTAATAATATGTTTAAGGAGGAATTACTGAGTAGTTTTGTTTCTATATATAATTTATTCAATTCCAAGCGATTGGAGAGCGAATAATGCTAAATCACTACTATCATGATCAACTCGGAAAGCGCGTCGGTATTCAGTGAAAGGCATGAGTTGTCGAATTGCATGGGAAGGGAAATATTAATATAAAGTTGGGCGTCGTACAATATGGTTGAGTATGTAATAGAACCATGGACCAGGGCCCCAGAGAAGCCATTGTGCAAGAAAAGTTGGATTCTCATGTGTGTTTTGACGAAATGCAAATAGCAGGTGTTCAGAAAGATTAACAAGTTGTGTTAATATGTAAGAGTCGTAACTGTGGTTGATAATGTAAAGTCGAAGTGAGGTTGCTCTATAACGAGTTAGTTCTCTTGATACTGGGCTGATGAATGTACAAAGTGTAAGCGTGAAAGCATAAAAAGATATTTTAAAATTTGTTTGATTTCCTCTTATGTAGTATGACAATTTTTCCTCAAATTCTTGTGTCGCACTGAATGATAAAGAATGTAAAGGGGTGTTATAAATGAAAGGAGAATGAATGAAAATAATAAGTGTGAAATTATTCGTATAGCAATGGGGACATCAATGATGAAAAATGTTCTTTGGTCAGATTGAAATGTCATTAGTGAAGTATGTCGTAAAAAATGAAAAAGTTGTGTTGTATTTGGTGTAGATTAATAAGAAGAGTGATATGCATATTGTGCTCTTGTAACTTCAGCGGGGTTGTAGTAAGAGACAAAAATAGATAATGGTGTTATAGTTGCATGGAAAAAAGATCCATAACGAAGAAGTCGTCAAGTGTTGGTGCGATTATGGTGTTTGGAATATTACAATAATGTGCAGGACTATATGCAATTCGAAATCCTTCTAATATTTGTTCTAATGAAATAAGTGTATTTGGTGGATGATCAACAGAAAGTAGGTAGTAATTGTGAAGGACAGGGTCAAAAATAAGTGCATCGGTTGAACGAGAGAATCGAATGTGTGTATGTACGGAACTTGATGAAGCGTCCATTTCACTGACAAAGTTCTTGAACACAATTTATTTCTGTTTGTTTGGAAAAAACAAGAAACAAACATTGAAATGTATCAATTAAAAAAATGAGATTTTTTATTCTTGATCATGTGCATTATTTGAAGTCTTATATGTTTCATTTTATAGGAAGTAGTTGAAGAGATGCTTCTTAGAAACAGAATGTATTTTCGTAAATCGAATTTAGCTGTTCTTTTTTTTTTCAAAGTTTAGGGTAATTTAGATAAAGAAAGTCAGAGAAAATAGAAAATAAAAATCATTTGGATAGGTGTAGGAGGAAAATATTATTTACAATAGGAAACAATATTTATAGGAAAAAAACTAAGTTTATTAAACCTTATTTGTTTTTTTTTTTTATAAGTGAAGACAAAGTTATATAAGATATTTATTTACAGTTGTATGGAGGAGGAATATACAATATGTGTTTGTGAAATTATGATTTAAGCTCTTTTGTGGTGAGTTTATCGTGTATAAATAAACGATAAAAGGGTATGTCTAATAGCCTAAAATCTGTTGTATGAGAGAAAGGTGGTGTTAAAAGTAAATGTCGTGACATTGTTAATATGAAAATTCCACAATCATTAGAATTGGTTTGTTGTGGACCACGGATATTAATCTGAGGTGAGATTATCATAGTTAAAAGAATATTTGTACGATGTTGAAACYAATAGTGCATATTTTGAAAAAACATAATTGTCTGAAGAGTTTAGAGTATCATAGAAAAAAATTATATGATTTTTAATGTCGATATAACCAAGTGCCCAATGATTACCGTGCAAATGTAGAAGAATGAAAAAATTGTCATATGTTTCTAGTGTGCGTAATCGATAACGCGAGTCAATTTGGCGATTTGTAAAAGTATAATTACGATGTGCAATACCTGCAGAATATGAAAAACTGTTAGTTGTAAATGCAGAAGGAAATGTTTTCATTAGTAAGTCCATGTAATCGTCAATAGGTACATCTGAAAACCAAGATGTGTGATGTATTGTGTTATATTTGCATTGTGAAGATAGTTGTGCATCATTTGAAGGTGGATCCCATAGTAAAATTGAAAGATGAGAATGAATCGAAGGAAGTCGATTGATATTTGAATAAGAAGAATGTTGTAATGGTGCTGATGAAGCTAAATGTTTTTCGAGCTAAGGATGGTTTGATGAAATATGTTTTTTTTGTGATTTATGAGGTGTATGAGAATAAATATTAGAAGGTTTGTTTTTGGAAGGGGTTGATAAATGATTTAATGTTAAATTATTTTGATAAAGAAGTTTTTCTGATAAAACTTCGAGTCGTGCGTGTTCTTTGAGAATAGCAGTAGGAGGTTTGAAATATGAACAAATGTCTTCAGTAAGTGGTTTTATAGTAAATAAAGCAGATTTGTTTATAACACGAGAAACTGTAATATAACCTTGTTGTGGAATGTTATATTTAGGTTTTTTTTCTTCAGAACATGCTTTYCATTCAGCGACGAATAAGCAAGATGATGTTTCACCATGAATTTTATAAATTGTAGAAGATATTGCAGAAATAAAAAAAAATTGCAAAGTACGAAAATTGCATGTTCTTTGAGACATATTTTGTGAAGTAGGAAGTTCGATTGTAAAAGATCTATGAGATCGTTGTCTGAAAACGGGATATATGTTTTTTGGCAGATTGAAAGCGAAACTGGTTCAAATAAAGATCGATTTGGAATATAAATACAAGCTAAATCACATGCACAACTTGGAATTAACAAATGTATATTAACATTTTTGTCATGGAAGGTAAAAAATATTGTGTAAGATGAAAATTGTAATGAATGAAGGATTTCAGATGTTCCATTTGCAATTCCCCGGAGAGGATCGATATTTTGCATGAAGATGATTGACATACCTGGTAAAAGTTCGAGAAAAGGTGCAAATCTATCTAATTTTTTATCTGGCAATGACATTATATGTGCAATGTCATGATTATTTCTTTTTTGTAATACATTTTTAAAATCAGCGATAATGCGAACAGAGTAATGGTCATTTTGTAATTGTTCACACAATGTGCGTGTATAAGTATGTATAAGGTTGATTTGAGTATCGTTATCAGATGCAACAAATATAGGATGACAATTTTTTCGAAGGTTTATCGATTGTATTAGCGAGTCTTATTTTGTTTCGTTAATTAATCTGCTATTAATTATGTCGATAAATTCGTCAGTCCAAATTTCAAATCTAGCATTTTTGCAATGTATTCCCCATTTAGGATTTGTTTTAAATCGTATTGTATCAGTTGATATTATGATGGTAAAAAATAATATCCATAATTTGAATGCTTCGTGATCAGAAGATGCATGTGCAAGGTTTAAATATTGTTTATGAAAAATTTGTATGCCTTTTACGGGTGGCATTTGAAAGATATTACCAGATGTAAGTATATGAATTCCTCCGAAAGGAATATCAAGTTTTCGTGCGTCGCGCAATGCAATATCTAAACGAACGAAATCGCTTTTGCTCATCATGCTTAATTCGTCAATAATAAGTATAGTTAATTCAAAAGTAAATCCTGGTATGCCTTTTAGTTGTGCTTTTCGATGATCAAAATAACGATCTTCTGTAAAATAATGCATTTCTATCCAGCTATAAAATGTCGTACCTGAAATTTCTACTGCTGTTTTTCCTGTCATTGCAGTTTTTGCGATGCTTTTGAGGTCTTGCCATTTATCAGCCAACATTTGAATAACAGAAATGATATTAGATTTACCAGTGTCACCTTCACCTATAAGAAACATGAAAAGTTGTTGATCTTTCATAATTTCTGATAGATTTTTTAAAGGTATTGATTCTTCTGTATTTTAATTTGATGTTTGTAATAACCAAATATTTAATAATGCCCGAGCAAGTAAAACGAAARCAAAATGTTGTTTTTTATTTAGTCGGAAGTATTGAAAAATTTTAGATATTGTAGGAAAAGCAAGTATAGAAGAATTTGATGGTTTAGAATTTGGTATTTGTATACAATTGTATGGTTGAAGTGTATCTGTGATTAGTTGCACACGAGTTGGTAAAGATATAGTATTCCAGTTCGAAATTGAATTTGGTATTTCGCAAATATTATATGGTTTTGTTTTTGTCAATGATAGAGCCATATTAATATCTGGGATTTTTTGTTTTGTAGAAGTTAGCATTGGGGATGCAGTTGAATTATGTAATGTATTACATATTTTTTAATGTTTGATTGATAGATGGTGTCATTAATTTTAAAATATGATATGAATTATTTTATTCAGGTATTGATTTGAAATAAATCATTGGAACATAATCTTTAACATTTTGATTCTCTTCATCTGATGTATTATATGAAATATTATTATTTAATGCAGTGAAAAAGAAAGAATTATTATCTGTTGTTTGTTCTAAAAAAGAATATGAGTTTAGTTGTCACTTTCATATTCTGCATATTGAGTTGGTCTATTCTTTTATATTTCGTTTGCACGTTCACGAACAATGTGATAATTTTGTATCTGTAGATATATGTTGTGAATAAATGTACGCATATTTTCGTAAAAATAAATGAATTCATTGTACCAATTGAGATTATTATGTATTAAGTCTTATAATTTGCGAAATGGTTTGAATAGTAGAAGGGATATTTCAGCGTGTCGTTTTTTTTTTTTTTTTTTTCATATGTTGAAATTTCTAAATAAGGAATACGTATAAAATAAGGAATTACAGGTATACATGGATGTTTGTATTTATTTAAACATTTGTGTCCGTACAATAGATGATCAGATAATAAATTCTTTTTAGTTTTTGATGTGGTTGATTTGTTAGATCGATAAAATTGCATAACAAATTCATATAAAGACGTATTTGTTACTGTTTTTGGACGATGAATATAATTATCGAGTGAATGAGAAACAATATATGTTTTATTTATTTTTTGCAAAGAACAGGTAGTCTCTTTGTCATTTAATAATTGTTTTAACATGTTATATCGGGGAATTGTTTCATATGTGTGACTTTGGTAAACACAATATTGTCTTAATAGATATAATGCACAAAGTGGGCCTGCGATTTCTTGTTTGTTAGTCATACTAAAACGTTGAGATGATAATCAGCGACGAGTTTTAGTTTCAACTGATAGTGGTGTTTCTTGTTCGATTATTTTTTCTTTGCGTTGTTGTGCGTCAAAAGCAGTTAAACGAAGAGCGACTTTACAATCAACTTTATGTTGGTCTTTTGTTGCGTAGTTACAACAGTAAAATATTCGTTCTGCAGCTCCGACATCACCAAAAAGAGGTTGAATATCATGATTACATTTATAATTTGATAAAATTACATTATTATAAGCATTGATATAATCATCTCCATATGCGCATGCTAATGCAATTCCTGTTTCATGTAATGTAGTTTTTTCGCAATGTTCACGTGGGAAAAGGTATCGACATATTTTTTCGTTTCTATTCATACGCATTTTTTTAAAACATGGTTCAGTATGTGTCCAGTGATGTGTTTGAACTAGATAAAGAAGTGCAGGTAGCGATGAAGAGAACGAAGCATAATGTGGGAGCATTGCCAATAAAGTTTGACTTATAGGATGTGTGTGGAATATATCATCAGTCATACGGATATATTTGGCCCTTGGAACATTAAAATTATATAATTTGTCACATCCAAGTGACGGTTCAGATTCTCAAATTTGTTGATGAAGTGTATGTTGTGAACTGAAAAGTGTATTTAAATGTGTACATTTTAAGCTTGTAGGTTCGTGTTCTGATTTGGAGTGTTTTTTTTTAAATGATGAACAACGTGTTGATGAAGAAATTGGATATGGTATATAAGAGGGCGGTGGTGCATGACATTCTGAACAAGAAAGTAATGAAATGTTTTGAGCTTCACTCGTTACAATACTATCAACATATAGTGAAAATTTGCTAAATTGAGTGTTAGAAGTTTGTAATTTGTCAAACTGAAGTGTTGTTAGTGGTGTATTTTCAAGCCAAACAAGTGCGTGTAAATGTAGTGTTCCTCGTCCTTGTGTTTCTACCATTCCGAAGTATGTTTTGACATTACCAAATCAACCTCCATHGGGTTTGCTTTTACGTGTAATAGGGTCAACACTAGGAATATCATGTAAAAAGATAAGTATTAATCGGTCAAATAGACGTGCTGATGCAATATTATCTGTCATTGATAATTGTTTAAGTTCTTCTGTGTTTATATGAGGACTCATTACAAAAATATTGCAAAATTCATGAATATTAAAAAGACTGACGTATGATGCAAAGGTAGATGTTGTTTCTGTATTTGGTGTCAATGTAATAAAAAAAACTCGGTTGACCGAAACGATCGCATGTTGCAAATGCTTCTTGACGTCGTGTACCTCATTCAGCGTTGCTTCCTCAAACATGTGTAGAAACATTCGACATGTTGAAGCAATTGTCTTACAGCTGGATTGTCATTGGGTACAGTATGACCGCAACGACGTCGTCGAGCATTTTCTAGGCCAATTTTTAACATGTTAGTTGTAATTTCATTAATGGGTTGGTGTCATTGTGGTTGTTTTTTACAAGTTATATTCGAAAGTTTATATCAACGCTCGAGTGAAAAACGATCAAAATTTACTAGTGTACAATATGGATCTTGCGCGAATTGTCGATCTCTTAATAAACAATTATGTTGTGAAAATAGTTGTTGTGAAACTTGGATTCGTCTTTTAGGTTCTCCTGAATGTCCTCGACCATATGAAAATAAATGTGGAAACATTTTTGTTTCTTAGTGAGCGTGAAACATATTTGCAATTTTTTATGATGTATGAAATGCAAAAATAGGTTCATGATCATTTAGTTTTGATAATTAATCAACTATTGAGTTTTCAATATAGTTGTCCATTGCTGCAGTTTCATGTGGAAAAAAAATAGATTTTTCGATACATGTATTTTCGTTGCATATTTCTTGAGGTGCATTTAAACCATCGCGTTCACTATCTAATTCATTAGCAAAAGTAGTATTAGATGAAAGATCTTCAATTATATTATCTGGAATATACATAGGATAATTAATAGGACTATTATCTAGTTGTGTTTTGTCGAATTTTATATAGGAATAAAAATCATTATTTTTAATATAACACATGAGTAAGTTTTCGACAATCGAATGTTATTCGTGTAAGTTGCATATCAGTGAAAGGACCTGCTAAAATTATTCGGTATAGTATTTCTTTTGTTATTGATCTAGGTAGTAAAATTGCAGCCGAGCCTAGGTTTGCTTCGAATACGAGTAGATGAGATCGCATTGAACGATGCATTCCTCCACGTATGATTCTTGTTTGTGCAAGTATATTTGTCAAGCTTGTCATTAATAATTTAGGCTAAGTAGCTTATTGTAAAGATGGTGGTAATCTACCAATGAAAAATTGATTTGCAATTGCAAATTTTGGTAAATGTGTTTGTCCACGTGGATTAAACAATGTATTGTTACATTCTTCAAGTTTGCATATAATCATTTTTATATTTCGATTTGTTTCGATATTTATGTCTTTTTTAGATAGCATTATATTTTTAAGTAAAGGATATAGATCAGTGCAACCATAATGTTTAATAAGATCGGGATGTAATGAAGGTTCAGGATTATGTAAATATTTATGCATACAATTTCTAATATTTGAATCGTTTGCTTAGGATTTATGAATATTAATTTGCAATACTAATTCATCACAAACACAACATGTTACTCTTACTAGTTGTGAAAGGTTTAATTGTTGTGATATATGTTTCGTAAGATTGTCTTTTTGTAATTCAGAAATTGGTAAAATGAATGTTGGAGTGGTGATATTTTTTATATGATTGTTGTTTGAACGTGCAAGCATTTTCAAACGTATGTGTTTGATTAGTTTATTTATATTTTCATGTGTCTTGGACATATAAGTAGTATTACTTGATAATGATATATTTGATTGTCTTCGTGCAAGAATTTTTAAACATATATGTTTGATTGATTTATTCAAAGTTTTATTTATATCACATATATTTGAAGTATCATTTGATAGTATTGTATTTGATGATTTTGTATTTGGTATTATGTTTGTTTTTATTATATGAGTTTGTTATTTTTTTTTTTGACGAGCTAATTGTTTGATACGTATAGGTTTATTTTGTAAATTATRCGATGATATATTATGTTCTTTTTGTAATAGTATATCTTTTTCATTTAAATTTGGGTTTTCGTCATTATGAATCCGATTTTTTTCAGTGAAAGATTCCAATGAAGTACTATTTTGTGATATTCAATTGTTAATATTTTGTTTTTTTATTTTGCTTGTCTTCGCTAAGCAACAGGGTATGCTAAACCTTTTTTACGAGTTTTTTCATTTTTATAAAGTTTACGCAAACGAGCTGCCGCACGTCGTTTTGCTAATTACATTTCTCGTTGTTCTGCTGTTTTCTGTTTTTTGAGAATTTTATTTATTTTTATGTCTTTATTATTGAGTATATCATGTTTGAGATAAAATGAATTAAACAAATTAGTATTTGATAATATTAAATTGTCGAGGTTTTGTTCTAGTAATAATATATTTTGTTTTTTTGAATTTTATTTTTCGGTATTTTGAATATCATTTTGTTTATGAAGTGAATTGTTAATATTTTATTTTTTTAATCTTGCTTGTTTGTGTCAAGCAACATAGTTTGCTAAGCATTTTTTATAAGTTTCTTCGCTTTTATTAAGTTTACGTAAACGAGCTGTGGCACGTTGTTTTGCTAATCGCGTTTCTCGTTTTTCTGTAGTTTTTTTTTTTTTTGCCTTTTTTATTTAGTTTATAGTTTTCTGAACAGGGTGATGACATTTTGTTATATATATAATAAAATACGAGTAAAAGAACAACAAAATTATAGTAACTATTGTATAAGGACGAAAATTATATGGAGATAACGAAACTAGATAAGATTTGATTATTTTAAAAGTTACATGAGAATGATGAAATTATATGAGATTTTATTAATATACATTTATAGTTTTAAAAATTTTATTTTTGTTAGTTTTTTTAGTTTTCTTTGAATGGAAATCCTGCAAAAAAAAAACAAAAAAACAATTCGAAGCAAACAATATATAAAAATCATTCAAAATGATGAAAGTATTTCTTTAAGTGAAATTGAAAAAGTATAAGAAAAAATGAGATTTTATATTATTTTATTAATATACATTTATAGTTTCTAGGAATTTATTTTGTTAGTTTTTTTAGCTTTTTTTGAATGAAAATCCTACAAGAAGGAAGCAAAAAAACAATTCGAAGCAAACAATATATAAAAATCATTAAAAAATATAGAAATATTTTTTTAAGTGAAATTGAAAAAATATAAAAAAGTCATTAGATAAAAACAACGAATTGACAACATTTTTTAATTGCAAAAAGGAAAAGGGAAAAACAAGCATGTTTTTTTTTTTTTTAATCAAGTAGGGGAAAAAAAATAAATTGCAAGAAAATATAAATACAAAATGAAACCAAATGTATAAGCTGTATAATTTCAATTAGAAATATTATTGAATTGCAAAGAGGAGAAAAAACGACAAGCTTTATTTAAAAAAAAAAAAAAAAAAAAAAAAAAAAAAAAAAAAAAAAAAAAAAAAAAAAAAAAAAAAAAAAAAAAAAAAA
>BFEA01000682.1:707616-721206 GCA_003427395.1 Chara braunii | reverse complement strand
AAAAAATGTACAAGATGCAGAATTTAATATTAATTATAAATTATTATATTGGAAAATTTTATTTAAAATTTGTAAATATTGAAATGAAATGTTCAAATATGGTTAAAAAAATCCATTAGTTTTTTCAAAAAAAATTACTGTATTTTTGTATATAATATTTAATATTTTTTAATGAAATGTCATTTACTAATCTAATATTTTTCCTATTTTTATATAATACACTATTTTAACATTCTCAAATGACTGAACTATAAAAAAACTTGAATTGTTGGTAATCTAATTAATGTCGATATTTTATTAAAATAAAAAAAATATATACATCTCAACAAATTGAATATCTTTCTAATAAGTGTCTTTGTCGAAAACAATTGCTCTTCGAGCCGCCTTATCTCGTATAAGCGCCAAGGGGCTTGCATCACAGCTCGAGGCATAAAGTGCAAATGCCTTGCGTCTAATTAATGTCGAAATTTTATTAACATTGCAAAAGAAAAAAACACCAACATATTTAATCTTTTTCGAATAAGTGTTTTTTATTAATCTAATAGTTTTTCGAGTTTTTTCATGATATATACTAAATTTCCTAAAACAATATTGTCTAAAGAGTTTATGAAGAAAAAGTTTAAATGTATTATTTAATCTCTTCCTGATGATTGAATTATGAAGAATGCGAAGTCATTTGCATCGTGATCAATTGTAAAAACATTTCGAAATTGTCCAAAAGGTAATGGTTGATGAATAGGATGAGAAGTATAATATGAATACGACAAAGAGCAAGGATTGATATGATTGATTATATCCAGGTCCCCAAAGGAACCATTCTGCAAGGAAAGCAGAATTATTATTTTCATTATGAGCAAAAGCGAATAATAAATGTTGACTGAGATCGATGTTAATATAATTGAATCATAAGGATGGTTGACAAAAAAATGTCTTAGAGCGACTCCTCTGTAACGAGATAACTCTCTTGATACAAGAGTAATAAATGTGCATAAACAGAGTGTTAACGAGTAGAAAGTAATTCTGAAATTTCGTACAATTAATTCTTACATATTTTGCAACACGTTCATCATACATCTCTGTTGCACCAAAGGATAAGGAATATATTTGATTTCCATTGAAAGTAATTAAAGAAAGAAGAGCATAAGAAAAATATGAATATGATAATATTCGCAGGGTCAGGGTCACCAGCCCGTACGTACGGAGGTCTCCGGGCAGACCTCCGTACGTACGGGCGTTCGGGGTCCTGTACGGGGTCTGAACTTGATGGCATTCGGCCCCCGCCAAAAATTATTTCGTGGCCTAAAAATAATTATTTTTTTCTGCAGTTTTGTTTGCAAGTGCTCTATGACGTGAGGTTCATGCCTGTAAATTTTCAAGTTATTTGGCTAAGCCAAAAAAGAATTAAGAATCGTCAAAGATGGCGGTGTCAAAATGTGCTCGCCCACGTATTTTTTCACTTTTTACTTTTTGTTTTCACTTTAGTTTGGGGTCTAAACAATCTTATTATTTTTTGAAACCCTTTTAGTGGGTTTTGTATTATTTGAAGTACACATCTGTAAATTTTCAGGGCATTTAGCTATGCCAAAAAAACAAAAAAAAATCGCCTAAGATGGCGGTGTTTACTTTTCTTTTTATTTTTATTTATTTTTATTATTAGTATTTGTTTTTCGTATTGTAATCATCCGTAAGGAATTCAGATGTAATGCTCAGGCAAATCTTATTTAGTTTATTTTTCTCCATAACATATATTTTTTTCAGATGTTCTTGATGACTTTTTGTTCGGCCCGAACGGCCGAACGCATCCCCAAAGGGTCCCATACGTTCGGGCGTTCGCGTTCGGGCGTTCGGCCGATCTCGAATGCCGGTTACTCTGCGCAGGACAATATTATCTTCAATAACAAAGAATGTTATTCCATATGAAAGAAATGTCAATAATAGTGCAGAACATTGTAAAAAATCAAAAAGATGATTAGTATCAGGAATAGATTCATATCCAGAATGATACGCATACTGTGCTCTTGTAACTTCTATCGGATTATAATGAACTACAAAAAGTGCTAACGGTATCAAAATTGCACGAAAAGGATCGACAACAAAGAAGTCGTCTAAGCCTGGCGCAATAATTGGATTGTTTATAATACTATAAACTATTCGCAAAAATGGAACGAAAAATCCGAGGAAAATATTTTGCAACGATATTAACGGATGTGATGGAGTATTGACATTTCGAGGATAATAGTTTCGAAGCACAGGATTAAAATGTCGGGTTCCTGTTGAACGACAAAATCGGATACGTCTTCGTCCTGTGCTTAAAGAAAGATCCATTTCTCAATTCAGAATTGAATTTAAAAATTTTTAACTTGAGTCGTCTTCAGGCCTCTGAACGTGAAATAATCTTGTCCTGTTTTTTCGCCAAGACAACAAAAATATAAACAATGCACAAAACATATATATGAATTAAATGAGTACGTATGAATATATGAACAAATATAAATTGAGTTGTTAATCCTTATATTATATGAATTGCTTTTCTTAATAATTAAAAAAAAAATAATATTTTTTCAAATGACTTATATAGTAGAATTTGTAACGTATATGCTTCATACTCTTATTTTCTCCCTTTCCTTCTCCCTGTCACTTGATCGTATTTCTCTCTGCTCAAGATCGCTTGTCAATAGATATGCGAAGATTTAGAAGCACGGACTCTCTACTACTAGCCCGTACACGCACTAACACGTACAATGACTTTCTCCCTAGCTTCTATCTGAGCATTCTCAAACTTCCACATCTAATTATGAAACAAAGTACGCACTGTTTGACATTATGCACGATAAGCACAAACTTTTATTCGCACATTTTTTTTTGCTTATATACTAATCTTTTATACTACGTATATTCAACTCATAACTGCGAGTTGCAGGTGGATAGTAAGCATCGCTAGGAACTGATGCGTTGTGACGCCTATCAGCCATTGCGTGTGGCAACACGACACACCAAACGAAAAATGGAACGAGTGCATTTTTCCACTAAAAATAGACATGTTCATCCGTTTAATACAAATATTAACAAATGCAGTTTGCCACATTTTTTGGGTAGATGCACGTGTGCCATGAGACGAGGACTAATAGGTAGTTTGTTCATGTCTTTTTATTTTTTTTAATGCCCTTTCATTTTTTATTTTATTTTTTGTTCCGTATTTCTTCCCTATTTTTTTTCCCATATTTGTTATTGTTTGTTATTCATGACCACTTCAACGATTATCGATGTCGTCAATGTCAATCAATGACCACCATAAACGAAGACATTAAATTTAATTATAATTTACTTATTTATAAAAATATATTAATGTGGACATAGTATGTGCATTTGTGCATGCGAAAATAGGTGCACTGTGAGATAGACGTACTACATTTAGATGGATTGCTACTTCTTTGTTGATAGCCATTGACGTTCATGACATCAATGATTGTCGAAGTGTCGAAGTGGTCATGAATAGCAAATAAGAGAAAAAGAAAAGAGAAGAGATAGAGAATAACGATAAAAGGGAATGTGGTACATCGCATATGGCGTAGTATTTGAAACAATTATAATTAATTATTAATTTTTAATATAATTAGTTAATCAACTAATTCAATAATAATTTAATAATATAAATTAATAAAGTGCCACCAGAAAAAAGAGGGTACGTCGCATATCGCGTAGTATTGGGAACAATTATATTAATTAATAATTAATTTTTATTTTTTAAAATTATAATTAGTTTAGTAAATTAATCTAATAATAATTTAATAGTTTAATAATTTCATTTATAATAAAGCGCCATCGGAAAAAAACACAAGGAACCAGCCACTACTGACATTTGAATCGAATCGTGGACAAGGTCCTTTCGTCATCGGTCATCGAGGGTCTTTCGTCGACAGTCATCGACAGGTTTTCGACAATTTTTTTCATAGCAATGCACACCAGATCCGTTCCGTGTTCGAACCCAAACAGATGACAGATGAATGGATGGATGGCTTAATGGCTTAAAGCGACCCAGATAATCGATGACAGATCAATGGATGGATGGCTCAATGGCTTAAAGCGACCCAGATAAAAGCGTCATCGAAAAAAAGCGCAAGCAACCAGCCACTACCGACATTCGAATCAAATCGTGGACAAGGCCCTTTTGTCGTCGGTCATCGAGGGTCTTTCGTCGTCAGTCATCGACAGGTTTTCGATAGTTTTTTCCATAGCAATGCACGCCAGATCCGTTCCGTATTCGAACCCAGACATATGACAGATATATGGATGGATGACTTAATGGCTTAAAGCGACCTAGATAATTGATGACAGATGAATGGATGGATGGCTTAATGGCCTAAAGCGACCCAGATAATCGATATTATAGCGTAGTACTCCCGTCGTCGATCTTGTTGACAACTTCTCATATGGCGTTGTTCGTCGACAACACCCTGCACCCTGAACCCTGATCATATCTGAAGACCATTCGCCCTTTTGGGAGGAAGAATAATACAGAAATGTAAAATAAATATTAAATATTATAAAAAAAAAGGAGGAAAAACGAAGAAAGCGAACCAGACCCGCATTCGAACCCAGATGATGTAATGAATGATATCTCACTACTTTATCCTTCTCCTTTACCATGAGGTAGTTGTCGTATCGTAGCCAGCTCTTGCTCCGGGTGGCCTTACACCATGCGTTGGGAGTGCGACTTACCAAAGTCGCAGGTTTTCTTACCAGATCCGCAATGATCAGGAACTCCGCAGGAGAAACCTTTAGTTAAGACCCTCTGTGTCGGACTCCAAGCTCTGCGAACCTTATCGGCGCCACGTGGCAAAAGAGAGAGAACCCCGTTACCTTTCACACCTCTTCCAGCCTGAGAAAAACTGGCGACTGTCCAGGCCCTCGAGGATCCCCTTTGGCATAGACTGCACAAAAAGAGTGATGACTTTCTCATTCTTAGAGCAGGGGCAGCTGAACTGAGTTAGAGGTTTGACAGAGTTGACTGTAGCTATTCTCATTTACCTTCCTTTTTCCGTTTGGCTATTTGTTTTTCACCAGCATGGGAGTAGGTGAGAAAAAGCGATAAAGGATGTTGTTTCAACATCTTGCACCAGCCAGGTGCAGCTGCTGTAGGTGTCAGCAACTGTAAAGCTACGCAGAACGCTCAGACTACTAAAAGCATGTCCTATTTGTTCTACATATGAGCAACCAGATAACATCCATGGAAACGGCTCACCAACTTTCCGTGGAAATAGGAAAGGGGCTGCAGTTTGACATCTTGAACTTGGTGAGACCTGTATATGTAGCGAGAGCAGGTTGTCAAAGGTGTTCTTAAACCACCAGTACCTTCCGAAGCACTCCTCCGAACCTTTTCTTTTTCAATCCACCGAACTTCTTTGTTTCATGTTGATGCAACTGGTAAAAAATAAAGATGCAGTGGGAGACCGGTCCTCTAATGCAGGGGACCGGTGTCGAGCGCATCAGTCCGGCACCGCACGCGGCAGCGCGGGACCCTCTCGGCCGTGTCACGCAGGAGTTGGACCAACCTTGCCACGAACACACAAATGGAGCTTCCTTAGGCCGCTCCGGCCGAGTGCGCTAGCCATACCTCTCGAGAGCCCCTACGACAGGATAGGGCCTACGCGAGGCAAAACTTACCTCCACCTTACGTACAGATGGACGAACTAGTCGTGACTACACCTAGATATGCACACATCTAGCTCGATCTCTATGTACAGGAACCTCGTTCGTACTGACGTATAGGCGAACCAGTCCTCACTCACTCATTGACCCCTGGTTTCACCTATATGGTTGAGCTACCTACAACCTAAGTTACTTTACCGGACCATTATTGTGAAACCCCTCATCGGATCTAACCCATACACATACACATATCAAAGTATATGTCTGCCCTGGCTCACACAATATGCAGCTAACCTTTACCAATTAGCACGGGGTTAGGGTTACGCAATGGTTAGCCTACCACTTCAATTCCCAGATCAGTACACATACAGTTAGATTTTTACCAACAACGAATCCAAGGTTCTAAAGCAGGCGACTGACAGAAACTTCCCCACCCAAGGTTCTAAAGCAGGCGAACTCTGCCCCTTTCCGGTGCCTTGACTGCCCTGAGCGAGGTTCCTTGCCTTCCGCTGCGCCTTTGTCAACTTGGGAGGTCCAAGTTTCCCCTTTTCTTCCGTCACACCCTCCGCCTTCCTTCTGAATGCGCAAGAGCAGGGATGAATCTCCCGCTACATCACGGGTAGATTCGTCGTTTGATCGCTGCATCCCAGTAGGTGCTCGCTCCCGCGCTCGTTCGCCCATGCAACACGCAACCTTCCCACCTCTCCGAGTCATAGCCACCCTGCAAACTCCAATCCCACGRCCGGCCCCAYGCTACTTCCATMGATAGGGTGCGCATAATTGGATGGATCTGCCCTTACCATAAGGGTAGGTTCATTTCGTAGTCAACCCGCTACTCCCTCGTAGCTTGCGCACCAGTTCTCTCCATCCTCTCTACTCCTACTAACTCTCTCCGTAAACCGGCCTCATATACGAGGTCGCCCCGGCCTAAGCCCTCCGGGACGAACCCTCCCACGTTCGTTCCCGTTGGGAGATAGGCGAGCTATAGTACTTCAAACTCCCGCTTCGCTCCGCCTCGTTTCCGCTCTGGCGCACGACCTTCTTCTCCTAACTCCTAACTCACTAACCTTCATCCTATTCTAATCACATGTTCAGAATCTTAAGCCCCCAAAACCTCACCGAGGAGTTTTATTTCCCGAAAATCGGTCGAAACCCGACCGAGATGTACTAACTTTCGGCTTCTTCCATATCCATTTCTCCGTCTCTTCCGCGCAGTCCTTTTCTTCACTAACTCTTTCTACACTAATTTTTCTTTAAGACTGACTTGATAATCTAGTTCACCAGGTCCTGAAATCCCTACCCAACATCTTTCCCTGCTTGTTTCCGTTATGAAACGAGCATACTGTAACTTTTTACCCCTCCCCGCCATAGCTCCTCACGCAAGCTCTTCTCAACTAAATTCGCGATCTACTACTTATCTTCCCAATCTAACCACATATTCGGGGTCGCCCGCCCCGAAAACCCTCACCGAGCACCTTTCCCCGCCTAAAATGAGTGCGGAATAGGCGAGTTATGAGCTCAGCCTTCCGCCATAGTCACCCCTCCTTYCATCTGTATGCACCSGRCGCCRAATCCCRTCCGGGTTCATCCGCCCTCCTTGCGCTRCAACGTCCGGCCCGTCGTTTCTCCCCACTACATCGCCCCGTCCGCCTGCCTGTACCCCTTGCAACCCTGCCTGGCCAGCCCCGCTGATTGTTGCTCGCTCCGCCACTCTCCCTGGCTCACTGCGCCTCGACTCGTCAGCCCCTGCCCCCACCACGCCGTAGCTCCGCTACCTGCTGTTTGGCTGATGTTGGCGTCAACATCGGCCTCTTCGAGCGGCGCACTCCGATAGGCCGTCGAATGACGAGCAAAACGCTCAACCATCGGGCCTTTCTCCATATATATGTGTTGTCCTTGCGMGGGCCCATGCTACCRTTCTTCCCCCGAATRACTCGCCCGGAGCGACATTCCCCGCTGCGCCACCAGAAGCCACTCGGCCTCTCCCCTTCCTTTGCACGCACTTACCCCGGTTCCTGTCCGGGTTCTACCCCGGGTTTTCTTGCTGCGTGCGCCACCCCTCTGTGGCTGATCACGCGGACCTTCCTGGTGGCGTCCTGTTCGGGGCAATACCCCACGATAGTTCCCAAGGCCACCCGGCCTTCTCCTCACCCCCTTATCCTTTTCCTCTCCACGCACGTACCCAGCCCGGATCCGTACCGGGTCCGCCCTGGTCTGCGTTTCAACGGTTCAGGGGTGTACCCACCGTGCTAGGCTCACGGCACCGCGTCCCAGTCAAAACGGCGTCGGGCGTGGCTCAGGCATAGCTACGCAAACAGTTCGAAATTGCACTCCAGGCGGCCCCGTAAGTACAACACCCCCCCATGCACTCCTACCGCAGTCTCGCGTCCCGCGAAGGGACCAATAATCAATAAATAAACGGGAAAATTCTAAAAGTACCGTCGGGGAACCGCGGGGCTGCTGGCACTTTGCCAACCCCGCGGATTGGGCCCGCCGCCGTGCCCATAAGCAAAACCGAGGGGGATAGCCCCACAGGGCCCTCAACCCCTCAGGCTTTCGCTCCACGCTACTCCACTGCCGCCACGCCGACGCCCGCTGGCCTCGATCCCCGAACCACCATAGTATCAGTCCGCTGTCGTCACCTGGGCTATGCCCAAGCCTGATACCAGCGCCCGCAGAGTACCATA
Source organism: Chara braunii (assembly GCA_003427395.1). NCBI lineage: Eukaryota > Viridiplantae > Streptophyta > Charophyceae > Charales > Characeae > Chara > Chara braunii. The sequence goes on along the minus strand of BFEA01000682.1, from coordinate 712,870 downwards.
CAAGACAGTGCGGTGCAGCGCTTTGGGCCAACAAACCGGCTGCGCGGCTCCCAATGCCCGCGCCGGCTGGCTTATACCGTGCCATAATTGCCCCGCGCGCCATCCTACGACACCCTGCTCTTCGCACAAAGTCGCGCTGTCGTTGCCGATGCCGCCGTTGGGGTCGTTCTCCGCACGCCCGCTCGACCACACGTACTTCTTCTGCCCAACGCCATTTGAATTGAGCAAAATATCCTTGTTCACTTATAGTAATGATCCAACAGGTTTTGGTTCTTCAATGAATGCTTGCAGTTCAGACATCTTGTTGTGAATGATATGTGTCCAGATGCGTTTTTTTTCGCATAGACCTTTCAATACTTGCAATATTATTCCATGTTAGGTTGTTTGCGCTTTGGACGCGAAGTATTTGGATCAACAGTGTTTGCTGCTGTATGTGATATGCCAGAAGCCATTATCTGGGTACAGGTAGAAAAATACAAGTTATTATTTATGCATAAAAAGTCATGCAGAGAAGAATGTAAAAAATATGTTTTAGAAAGGAAAGGAAAAAAGTAATGAAAAGGAAGAGAAATGAAAAGGTGGGGAAAGGGRAAAAAGATAAGGAAAGGTATTTGAACAGCAAAAAAGAGACACAGATTGAGACGTGTAAAAAATTTGCTTGCTTCATTATATTGTAATAATATGTTTAAGGAGGAATTATTGAGTAGTTTTGTATCTATATAAAATTTATTATATTCCAAGCGATTGGAGAGCAAATAATGCTAAATCACTACTATCATGATCAACTCGGAAAGCGCGTCGGTATTCAGTGAAAGGCATGAGTTGTCGAATTGAATGGGAAGGGAAATATTAATATAAAGTTGGGCGTCGTTCAATATGGTTGAGAATGTAATAGAACCATGGACCAGGGCCCCAAAGAAACCATTGTACAAGAAAAGCTGGATTCTCATGTGTGTTTTGACGAAATGCAAATAGCAGGTGCTCAGAAAGATTAACAAGTTGTGTTAATATGTAAGAGTCGTAACTGTGGTTGATAATGTAAAGTCAAAGTGAGGTTGCTCTATAACGAGTTAGTTCTCTTGATACTGGGCTGATGAATGTACAAAGTGTAAGCGTGAAAGCATAAAAAGATATTTTAAAATTTGTTTGATTTCCTCTTATGTAGTATGACAATTTTTCCTCAAATTCTTGTGTCGCACTGAATGATAAAGAATGTAAAGGGGTGTTATAAATGAAAGGAGAATGAATGAAAATAATAAGTGTGAAATTATTCGTATAGCAATGGGGACATCAATGATGAAAAATGTTCTTTGGTCAGATTGAAATGTCATTAGTGAAGTATGTCGTAAAAAATGAAAAAGTTGTGTTGTATTTGGTGTAGATTAATAAGAAGAGTGATATGCATATTGTGCTCTTGTAACTTCAGCGGGGTTGTAGTAAGAGACAAAAATAGATAATGGTGTTATAGTTGCATGGAAAAAAGATCCATAACGAAGAAGTCGTCAAGTGTTGGTGCGATTATGGTGTTTGGAATATTACAATAATGTGCAGGACTATATGCAATTCGAAATCCTTCTAATATTTGTTCTAATGAAATAAGTGTATTTGGTGGATGATCAACAGAAAGTAGGTAGTAATTGTGAAGGACAGGGTCAAAAATAAGTGCATCGGTTGAACGAGAGAATCGAATGTGTGTATGTACGGAACTTGATGAAGCGTCCATTTCACTGACAAAGTTCTTGAACACAATTTATTTCTGTTTGTTTGGAAAAAACAAGAAACAAACATTGAAATGTATCAATTAAAAAAATGAGATTTTTTATTCTTGATCATGTGCATTATTTGAAGTCTTATATGTTTCATTTTATAGGAAGTAGTTGAAGAGATGCTTCTTAGAAACAGAATGTATTTTCGTAAATCGAATTTAGCTGTTCTTTTTTTTTTCAAAGTTTAGGGTAATTTAGATAAAGAAAGTCAGAGAAAATAGAAAATAAAAATCATTTGGATAGGTGTAGGAGGAAAATATTATTTACAATAGGAAACAATATTTATAGGAAAAAAACTAAGTTTATTAAACCTTATTTGTTTTTTTTTTTTATAAGTGAAGACAAAGTTATATAAAATATTTATTGACAGTTGTATGGAGGAGGAATATATAATATGTGGTTGTGGAATTATGATTTAAGCACTTTTTTTGTGAGTTTATCGTGTATAAATGAACGATAAAAGGGCATATCTAATTGGCTAAAATCTGTTGTATGAGAGAAAGGTGGTGTTAAAAGTAAATGTAGTGACATTGTTAATATAAAAATTCCACAGTCATTCGAATTGGTTTGTTGTGGACCACGGATATTAATCTGAGGTGAAATTATCATAGTTAAAAGAATATCTGTACGATGTTAAAACCAATAGTGCATATTTTGAAGGAAAAAAATTGCCTGAAGAGTTTAGACTATCGTAAGAAAAAAATAATATGATTTTTAATGTCGATATAACAAAGTGCCCAATGATTACCGTGCAAATGTAGAGGAATGAAAAAATGGTCATATGTTTCTAATGTGCGTAATCGATAACGGGAGTCAATTTGGCGATTTGTAAAAGTATAATTACGATGTGCAATACCTGCAGAATATGAAAAACTGTTAGTTGAAAATACAGAAGGAAATGTTTTCATTAGTAAGTCCATGTAATCGTCAATAGGTATATCTGAAAGCCAAGATGTGTGATGTATTGTGTGATATTTGCATTGTGAAGATAGTTGTGCATCATTTGAAGGTGGATCCCATAGTAAAATTGGAAGATGAGAATGAATCGAAGGAAGTGGATTGATATTTGAATAAGAAGAATGTTGTAATGGTGTTGATGAAGGTAAATGTTTTTCGAGCTGAGGATGGTTTGATGAAATATGTTTTTTTTGTGATTTATGAGATGTATGAGAATAAATATTAGAAGGTTTGTTTTTGGAAGGGGTTGATAAATGATTTAATGTTAAATTATTTTGATAAATAATTTTTTCTGCTAAAACTTCGAGTCGTGCGTGTTCTTTGAGAATAGCAGTAAGAGGTTTGAAATATGAACAAATGTCTTYAGTAAGTGGTTTTATAGTAAATAAAGCAGATTTGTTTATAACACGAGAAACTGTAATATAACCTTGTTGTGGAACGTTATATTTAGGTTTTTTTTCTTCAGAACATGCTTTCCATTCAGCGACGAATAAGCAAGATGATGTTTCACCTTGAATTTTATAAATTGTAGAAGATATTGAAGAAATAAAAAGAAATTGCAAAGTACGAAGAGTGCACGTTCTTTGAGACATATTTTGTGAAGTAGGAAGTTCGATTGTAAAAGATCTATCTGATCGTTGTCTGAAAACGGGATATATGTTTTTGGCAGATTGTTAGAAATGAAAAGCGAAAGTCGTTCAAATAAAGATCGATTTGGAATATAAATACAAGCCAAATCACATGCACAAGTTGGAATTAACACATGTATATTAGCATTTTTGTCATGGAAGATAGAAAATGTTGTGTCAGGTGGAAATTGTAATGAATAAAGGATTTCGGATGTTCTATTTGCAATTCCCCGGAGAGGATCGATATTTTGCATGAAGATGATTGACATACCTGGTAAAAGGTCGGGAAAATGTGCAAATCTATCTAATTTTTTAACCTGGCAACGACATTATATGTGCAATGTCTTGATTATTTCTTTTTTGTAATGCATTTTTAAAATCAGCGATAATGTGAACAGGGTAATGGTCATTTTGTAATTGTTCACACAATGTGCGTGTATAAGTATGTTGATACGAGTATCGTTATCAGGTGCAACAAATATAGGATGACAATTTTCTCGAAGGTTTATCGATTGTATTAGCGAGTCTTGTTTTTGTTTCGTTAATTAATCTGCTATTAATTATGTCGATAAATTCGTCAGTCGAAATTTCAAATCTAGCATTTTTGCAATGTATTCCTTATTCAGGATCTGTTTTAAATCGTATTGTATCAGTTAATATTATAAGGGTGGAAAATAATATCCATAATTTGAATGCTTCGTGATCAGAAGATGCATTGGTACGGTTCATGAAAAATTTGTATGTCTTTACGGATGGCATTTAAAAGATATCACCATATGTAAGTATATGAATTCTTCCAAGAGGAATATCAAGTTTTCGTGAGTCGCGCAATGCAATATCCAAACGAACGAAATCGGTTTTGCTCATCATGCTAAATTCGTCAATAATAAGTATAGTTTATTCAGACGTAAATGCCAGTATGTGTTTTAGTTGTGTTTTTCGAAGATCAAAATAACGATTTTCTTTAAGATAATGCATTCCTATCCTGCTATGAAATGTCGTACCTGAGATTCCTACTGCTGTTTTTCCTCTCATTGCAGTTTTTGCGATGCTTTTGAGGTGTTGCCATTTATCAGCGAACATTTGAATAGCAAAAATGATATGAGATTTACCAGTGTCACCTTCACCGGTAAGAAACATGAGAAGTTGTTGATGTTTTATAATTTATGATAGATTTTTTAACGGTATTGATTCTTCTGTATTTTCATTTGATGTTTGTAATAACCAAGTATTTAATAATGCTTGAGCAAGTAAAATGAAAACAAAATGTTGTTTTTTATTTAGTCAGAAGTATCGAGAAATTTCAGATATTGTAGGAAAAACAAGTATAGAAGAGTTTGATGGTTTAGAAGCTGGTATTTGTATACAATTGTATGGTTGAAGTGTAGCTGTGATTAGTTGCACACAAGTTGGTAAAGGTATAGAATTCCAGTTCCAAATTGAATTTGGTATTTCGCATATATTATATCGTTAAACCCACGCCCAAACCCACGCCCAAACCCACGCCCAGACCCACGCCCAAACCCACGCCTAAACCCACGCCTAAACCCACGCCCAAACGCACGCCCAAACCCACGCCCAAACCCACACCAAACCCACACCCAAACCCACGCCCAAACCCACGCCCAAACCCACACCCAAACCCATGCCTAAGCCCACGCCAAACCCGCGCCAAAACATACGCCCAAACGCACGCCAAAACCCACGCCCAAACCCACGCCCAAACCCACGCCAAAACCCACGCCAAAACCCATGCCCAAACCCTCGCCCAACCCACGCCCAACCCACGCCCAACCCACGCCCAAACCCACGCCTAAACCCACGCCTAACCCACGCCTAGTCCCATGCCTAACCCCACGCCTAGCCTCACGCCTAACCCCACGCCTAACCCCACGCTAAACC
>BFEA01000682.1:604676-619100 GCA_003427395.1 Chara braunii | reverse complement strand
TTTATGTCTAAGTTCAAGTCTGACTTAGTATAGATCTGGGGGGCTTTCCTCTCTGAAGGAAATGCTACCCAAATTTTTGCTAGGTCAGGGAGTTAGACAAATTTTGACTTTTTGGGATCGAAAGTTTGACTTTTTGGATTAGTGTATTTTCTGCGATGTCACTTTTCCTACGGGAGGCGCTGCCGAAATTTTCCTAAGTTAGAGGAGTTAGCCTATATTTGGACAAGTGACGACCTATGTAGGGGAGGCTACGGCGAGATCCACCTTACGCTGAGTGCTATCTAGAGGTGRACCTAGACTTGGTTGGATATGACGGCTCGAGTAAGGTCAGGAGGTGAAAGTTACTCTCCCTGAGCGCGTAAACTTAGCTTGAGATTGGTCTGGCTTATGTCACAGGTCTCTTTTATCAAGTCGCTTCAGGACGTGGGATGGACTTAGCTTGATCCTATTAGGATCACCTTCTGTTATCACAGATAACAGGTCGGTCAACTTCAACCCACTCTCCTTACTCAACCTAAAGAGGCTTCAACCCTGCTGATATTTTCTGTTTTGTTAAGGTTTCACCCGGACTTTTATTGAATGGTCATTTAACAAAGCTACTGAGTATTTACTTAAGGTTGGTTGGCTGGAGGTTGGGGCTTGCATGACTGAGGCAAAGGGTATGAGCATGGAGATTGGTTGGAGTTGACTCTGTGTAGTGTATGGACTTCTGCTTGACTCTTTGATGTGATTGCATGTATGTTCTGTGACTGGGATTATTGGATTGGACTGCCCTGCGATCTTATATATGTGCATGAGGAGACCCACTGTGATTGTGAGATGTGATCGTCACACGTTTATTCCCATGTATGTTTATATGTGCATAATGCGTACCTATGTGGGATACTTGCGTGGCCTGAAGAACCCGCATATTGAGGGCTTAATTGGGAATAGGGGGCTAGCAGAAGAGGAATGACCCCTCTATTTATATATACGCTTCTGAGGAAATTGTGGTTGGATGTTAGCCCTGAGCCTAGAATACGAAGGTCCTCGCCAAGGACGACCCAGGTCCCAGGACTAGCTCTGAAAAGGTCCACTTCCGATAAAAGTCGAAGGTACTTTCCTTGTTGGGATTTGTTTTGGTGGAACGATAAAGTTCCGGGCAGAAGGGTCAGCGTGTCTCTGGTGATACGCCAGACAACTGACCACCGCTCCAAATCCCTCCCTGCCCTAGGGACCGTCTTACCTCGCACCCTTTGGGATACCTCAGGGTGCAGAAGGCGGTAAAGCCCTCAGGCCGGTTTTGCGCCCGCTAAAGGGTTACCCCCCCCCGTAGCGCGCACTTCAGCCGACGCCTGAGCATCGGAAGCAACCGCATGGCTCAGAATAGGCGATTTGGGTATGGGCACCACATAATGCGCCGTCATCGCAATTACTCACGTAGAGCTGCATAGTGAATTGATATGCATGGATCCTACGTTCGAGCCATCTTATACTAAACCTTGGGTACGGCAGTTACCGACTTCCACTGCGCAAAGTCATGGGTTGGATACTAAAGGGCTAGGAGTGTGTCGCGTTATACGTCCTTTGCGTTGTTCAGTACTTGTGTGCATGTGTGCGTGTGCTTTACTTTTATGTACCTTATAGTGGTGTGCGCGTGGCGTGTGGGATACGTCCTAGTCGACCGGCGACGAGTCGCGCTTGGGACCTCGTTCCCCCCAGATGTCGGTTCGCGTGCGGGTCCGATAGAGGCGTAGTACCGCGCGTACCCCTTATGCTACAGCGAACGAGAAACGTCGTCGGCTGGTCCACCTCTGCGATTGTAACTGATCAGCTTTCGTACTGTGGACTGGTAGCTCGGCGGGGATACGCCCACCGAAGGGAGGTGACAACTCCCGTAAGGTGGAGGTAGTCATGCCTCGCGTAGGCCCTGTCTTATCGTAGGGGCTCGCGAGAGGTATGGCTGGCGCACCCGGCCGGAGCGGCTTATGGAGGCTCCGTGTGTGTACCACAACAGGATGTGTACTCTGACTCCTGCGTGACGTGGCCGGGAGGGTCCCGCGCTACCTCTGAGTGGTGTCGGGCTGATGCGCTCGACAGGTGGCGCCGTTGCCGGGGATGACGGTTGCCTGCCGTTCTCCATGGTAGAACGACATTCGGGCACTAGGATAAGGAAGAAATCAGGTGTGAATGAGAGATTTGAAGTGAGTCTATAAGTAGGATTATAGGAGGGATTGTATGACTATAGCAGCTATGTGGGATAACTTACAGCTTAGGTAGACCTTGTGAGTGAAGGAAGGGGACGTGGGTGTCAGTTAAAGTCTGAAACACACAAGGGCTAAATGGTTAGCTCGATAGGCTAATGCTGGAGTGAGAGTGCTGAATAAAGTTGCCTTTGTACCTCGTCTGATTACAGGGAAGTTAAGTGAAGGAGAGACTTCTAAAATGACAGGCGGCATAGGCGACAGTTCAGGCAAGGTCCTAACCCTCGATGATCTCATCGAGGCGATGGACAAGCGGGAGAGAACGCCAAGGAGTGTCCCCAAAGTCGACACCTTCCACTTCAATGGGGAACGAGTCTCTGAGTGGCTGAACCTAGTGGAGCAAGCCTTGGTGGGAGTATCAGACGGGACGAAATTTAAACGCATTATGCAGTATGTGCTTCATAAGCACCATCCGGAAGTGCAGAAGGTGGTCGACGACGCTAACGGCGACTGGGCTAAATTTAGGGAAGGGATGCAACGGAAGTACAGGCTGGGAGACGGCCTGCTGACTATGGCGGACCTAGAGGCAATGAATAGGGACGACTTCACCACCATTGGGGCATTCCTGCAAGAATTCAAAAAGAAGGCGAGAAAGGTACATGGGATATCAGAGGAGGCGCAGTGCGCCGTCTTCCTGGGACTGCTCACCCCATCTGAAACAGTTGAGCTAACAAGCCATGGGGGAGGAAATGCCAAACTTACCTGGGCCACCATTGACAGAGGGGTGGAGGTTGGAGGCCTAGATCAGGTCAAGCAGCACCAGGTGAGGCTGCAGAGGCAGAAATGGAAGGACAGGGATGCGGTTGGGTCGCCAGGATTAAAGAAGATCATAACCGACGTATTAGCAGGGCTAGACCCGGTGATACAGCGGAAGGTGACGGCGGCATTCCAGGAAAAGGGCAAGGGGGCCGTGGTAGAGGAGGCTACCCAGGAAGGATGGGAAGAGGAGGAGCCGATACTGCCATACCTTACGAAGGCGCAACGTAAGCAGCGCAATCTAGCACAAGGCGGACAAGGGTCAGGAAAGGGTCAGACGCCTCAAGTAGTGGTAGCGGCATCTCCGAGTTCGTCCGGGCCATCAAGTAGTGCGGGCCCATCGCAAGCATCAGTGCCACCATTTGGGCACTGGCYGTGRCCCCTAATTAATACCTATGTACCCTGGGGTGGCCCAGCGCCGTCTGGACAGGTAATACCCTATGCTGGGCCCCAGGCAAGTATGCCACCTCCGAGCTACCTCGCCGCCCAGACTCGGTCAGCGGTACCACCGACGCCAACGCCCACACAAAGTTCACAAGGCAGTGTGACGGGTGGTGGTAACCAAGGCCAAGGAAACCAAGGGAATGGAGGAAGGGGCGGTGGGCGAGGACGTGGCAGGAATGGCGGTGGCCGAGGAGGCCAATGGGGCAACCAAGGTGGCCAAGGCAATCAAGGCGGCCAAGGCAACCAAGGGGGCCAAGGTGGTGGAACGGCCCGATTTGATTGGAGGACTGCCATATGTCAGCACTGTAACCAGCAAGGTCACACTATTAGGTTTTGCAACATACGGAGAGAGGACAGGAAAAATGGACTGATTTATTCTAATATGGATGGGGACATTTACAACCAATTCGGAGATTTTATTGATAGGAAGGTTGGTGGAGTTAGGGCGGAGGCCCAACAAAGGTTGGCAGCACGACAACCACCCCCTGCCACGTTCAGGCTATGGCAGGAGAAGGAAGAGCTGCCAATTGGAGTTGAGGAAGTAGGAGGCGACGAGGAAGTAACCCAGAGGCTATAGGCCGGGGATGTAAGAGAAACACCCATAATCATCGAGTCGGACGATGAGGGTGACGATGAAAAGGTAGAGTCGGCGGTAGTCCTGCTGAGTAAGATGGAGGACTTATCGGACAAGGTAGGGAGATACCAACGGAAGTTGGTAGACCTCTGCGAGGGAGTGAAGGAATGGAGGGCTAACCTCCCTAAGGTCTTCCTTTATGACTCTGGTCCGGAATCCATGTCGGGGCGGCCCGGAGTGACCACTGTGGGGACGGGCCCGCGATCAGGGATGATGACTAGGCCCCCTACCCCGCAAGCTAGGCTGGCTCAGGCAGCCCGCACTCGAAGCCAAGCCAAGGCAGGTGCGAGTCAGGGACCTCCTCAGAAGGAACCAGAACCAGAAAAGAGGAAGGAAACTGTAGAGGTAGAGGATGATGATGATGATGAAGGGGAAGATGACCGGTTACGTCAGGAAGAAGATCAAAGGGCCGAACAACGAGCCAAGAAAAGAGGAAGCCAGGAAGAAGTGGAACCCATCATGTGGGACGTGTCACCAATGAGAAAGAAGTATGCGGTCCGGCTAGAGGAGGGGTTTGATGTAGAGCGAGTGATTGACAGGCTACTTGAGGGCCATAATGATCTAATGAGCCTCAAGGAGATCCTGGTATCTGCGCCTAGACTCCGCAACGAGTTTAAGGGTAGGCTGTCAAGGCGACTGGTGCCGAACGTCCACCTCAGCGTGATCCTACCCAAGGAGATGGAGTGGGCGGAGCCAGGGACAAAAATGGATTGGAAGTGTGTAGCTTGCGGCGTAGTGGATCTAGCGGTAAAGGGCTCGAAGTGCCCAGCCATGGTAGATACGGGTGCCGAAATGAACATTATCCAGGAGGCCGACGCCGTCAGATTTGGACTGGAGATAGACTGCTCGGACTGTGGTATCCTGCACGGGGCCAACAACAAGGCTGTGTTTTGTGGAACAACCTCGAATGTGCTACTGGAGATTGGCAGGGTGAAGGCCCGGGCCTGTTTCTTTGTGATGCCTGATGTGGACCACAGCATGCGGGAATTACGAAGTGGTTACCTGCCGGAACACTGGGCCAAGGAGTCTCAGGAACAGACCCAACCCTGGCTCGTTCACGATTGAGGAGTCAGAAGACGCACATCGGAGGCTTAGGGCAGAGCCCGAGGAGGAAGTAGAAGGTGAAGCCTTCTCGCTCAGCCTGTCGGATGTGGGAAAGGCCATGGATATAGTGGCCATGCACGAGATGGCCGATCCGGATGCCATTCAGGCGTTGAGGGAGCAGGTTCTAGAGTATCCCCAGATAGGAGAAATGAAGTTGGTCTACCGGCTTCCTAAGGGGGGAATGGATCCGGCGGTGGCGCAGGCACAGGCACGAGCGGCAAGTCAGCCTTTTTTAGGGGCCGACTCAAGCAGGGTGTCCAAAGGCGGTATAAAACGATAGACAAAAAGTGCCGCCCAAATCCCGTTCTGGTTACCGAGGACGAGGAGGTGTACTACGAACGGGAGCGAGTGTTGATACGGCAGATGAGGGAAAGCGCGTCAGAAGGGCCATGCCGTATTAATGAGGAGAACGAAGGGAAGTTGATAGTGGGAGAACCAGACTTCCTACTACCTCGGGAAAGAGCTCTGATGGTGAAGCTGATGAAGAAAAGACATCGCGCCTATGCGTTCAGCGACGAGGACCGTGGCAGGTTGGATGTGGACAAGATTTCAATGATTCGCATCCATACCGTGCCGCACGAGCCATGGAATCTAAGAGGGGCGCGATACCCGGATCCGGACAAAGAGAAGAAGGTAGTGGACTACCTCGCTGGCAAAATACGTACGCACGTCGCCGACTACTCGAGCGGACCCTACGCATCCCCGTGGTTTTGTTTTATTAAGCCCAATGGGACATTTAGGTGGGTACAGGACTTGCAGAGACTGAATGCGAGTGCGGGATGCAAGTGGGCTACCAAATGCTGATGCGGTGTTGGAATCGTGCGCTGGGAGACCGATAATTTCACTTATTGACCTCTATTCCGGATATGACCAATTTCCGGTCTACCCGCCGGACCGACCAGTGACAGCTATGCACACGCCTCGAGGGCTTATCCACATGAATGTGGCTCCGCAAGAGTGGACGAATGCGGTGGCAATGGTCCAGAGGAATATGATCCAGGTCATGCAGACAGTTAGTCCACACATCACGCAACCATACATCGATGACCTGGCAGTGAAAGGGCCGCGAAAAAGGGAAGACGATGAGGTCCTGCCTGGAGTAAGGCGGTTTGTTTGGAGGCACGTTCAAGACCTTGATAAAGTCTTGGGCTTGCTTGAGGAGTACAACCTTACGGCCAGTGGGTCTAAGTCTAAGCACTGTATGAGGGAAGCGACTATCTTGGGGTTCGTCTGTAATGAGAACGGCCGGCGACCGGATGTTAAGAAGACGGATAAGATAGTTGAGTGGCCGGTGCCATTCCGTTCTGTAACAGATGTAAGGAGCTTCCTAGGTACGTGTGGGTTTTGAAGGTCCTTCGTCAAGAACTTTGCGGCAAAGACAGAGCAATTAAGGAAGCTGGTCTGGCAGGATCAGGAGTGGACCTGGGGTGAGGATCAGGAAGAGGCTGTGGCCAACATGAAAGAGGAGTTCCGGGAAGGAGGATTGGTGCTGGGAGCGCCCAATTATGATGCTACGGAGACGAGACCATTCATTGTGGAGACCGATGCAGGACCGACGACCTTGGGTGGAGTTCTAATCCAAGCAGACGTCAAGGGGAAGAAGAGGCCGTTGCGCTTTGAGAGTCGCACGCTATGTACGTCAGAGAGAAACTACTCCCAATTCAAGAGGGAAACTCTCGCCGTCCTTTATTGTCTGCGGATTTTTTGAAACTACATCTTCGGCAGGAGGTTCATCTTGAGGGTAGACCCAACGGCTCTGGCCTTCTCCCTGAGGAATTATGTTCCGTCCGATCCAACAGTTGCCAGGTGGTTGACATACATCTGGATGTTCAATTTCGAGTTGGAACGGATCCCAGGGAGCAAGAACAGGGCAGATGGGCTAAGTCGCATCAACGGGGATAGGCAGGACGGGGAAGCTGTAGAGGATACGCCCCCTGTTGATGGCTTTCTGGACCAGGACGAGGACATCCGCCTCCACATCAATAAGTGGTCCCCACGAGTCCCCAGCTGCGTTGGCCATCCTATCTGGCACGCGCCTAAGGGGTATGAGCGGAAAGCTGAGTTGGTGTTCAAGCCTTTCGAAGAGGAGGATCCCTGGGTGGTAAGGACATCCAATGGATGACCAAGTTGGCACTCGCAGGTAGCCATTGTATGGTGGATGAGGTACGGACAATAGAGAAGGGCCCGGACAGGGTAAAACGTCACGAGGAAGTAATGGAAGGAATGTACCTCCTCGTCAACACGCTTCTGCAGGAGTCCCTTGATTTGGAAAACTCGCTAAATCTAGCCGAAGGAAGAGATACTATTTTGGAGAGTCAGGATGACGAGTTTGAAGAGGGAGAGATCAAGGAGGCATTCCGCGCAGAGGAGTATGAAGGGATTTACCTAGAGCTGGGACTTCTCTTATCCTACGAGATGCGTGATAGAGATGCAAGCCATAGGGCGCAGATGATGAGGGATCGCTACCTAGTAAGGGACGGTCATCTCTTTGTAAGAAGGAAAGTTGGGAACCCCAGGCGGGTGGTATGTGGTCGCAACCGTCAGATCGACGTCATAGCAGCACTTCACGATGGCATTGCAGGCGGACACCGGGGAATTACTGCCACATATGCCAAAATAAGTGTGCTATACTACTGGGACGGGATGATGGAGATGGTTAGGAAATTTTGTCGTTCCTGTGTGCCGTGCTTGGAGCAGTCTCGTCTAAGGCGAGGAGAGCCACTGCATCCGAGGCTGGAGAGAGAGTTCGAGGTCGTAGTACACCTCGACTTATTGTTCATGCCCCTTGGAGATCATGACTACAACTATATCTTCGATGCGCGCGACAACCTATCTGGCTTCATAGATGGACGGGCAATCCGTACGAAGACTGGGTCAGTTCTGGTCAGCTGCATCGAGAAGTATTACATACGCTACCCGTTCGTTAGGGAATTCATAATGGAAAGGGGGTCGGAGTTCACCTGTCAGGAGGTGCAAGAGCTGCTGTCAAGATATGGGGTAGTGGCTAACTACACCACGGCCGCCCACCCACTGACAAATGCTCCGGTGGAAAGGGGTCATAGTACCATTACGGCTCTACTAGCAAAACGAACCGAAGGTAAGCCCAACCAGTAGCCGAGGTATCTGAGGGCCACCTTCTTCGTTGAGAACATCACACTGAAAAGGACCACTAAGTACGCGTCGGCCACACTGTGGTATGGAAGACATGCTACCTTTCCAATCGAGAGCTTCCTAAAGACTTGGACGCGTCAGCACTTGGAGGTAAATCTGTCTTTCGAAGAATTGCTCAATATTCGAGCTCGGCAGGTGGGCGCGATTGCGGAAAGGGTCCAAGAGGCATCCGACCAGGTAGAGAGGAGCCGTATGGACGATAAGGCTTGCTGGGACCAGTCGGCTCATGTAAGAAAGGTACCTTTGGTAGTTAGGGACGTCGTGCTCTTGTATGATTCATCCCTGGAAAAACAATGGTCCAGGAAGCTGGACAAGAGGTGGTTAGGTCCCTATCGGATCGTGCGATGCAGAGAGTTCGGCGCATACCAGATCGAGGAGCTGAATGGAACAGAGTTGAAAGACTGGGTGTCAGGGACGATGTTGAAGAAATTCGTGGCCAGAGAAGAGGTGAGATAGGCAACCCAGTCCCCTTAGAATGAAATAGATGGGTTTGTAGATTAGGAGGATTGCTTGGGGGCATGTGCTTGGTTTGGCCTGAGTGTGTCTCTTCGTCGCCTGTTTGCTTACCCCGGTGCCTGCCTATTGTCTCCTTCGCCTGTTGTGCAGGAATGACTTGCAGCCATGCCAAGAGGAGGGAGGGGGACACGGCCACCACGACGGCCAGCGGGAGCATCAGGAGGACATGGACGGCATGGGCCTTACCGTCGAGCAAGCACTCCAGTATATAATGATGGGGATATCGAGTTATTCATGGACGAGTTATGGGGCCACGCTGACCATATGGGGTGGACCGTGACTTAGACGGTCGAGAGGTTGAGGGGAGTTGGCAAGTTTATGGAGCCCATCGCACAGATTCGCAGGGAGGCTCGAACGAGGTCGGAAGTAGAGGTGCGGATGCAGGAACTGCGACCGCCACCTGTGGGGCCTGATGGCAGACCTATTCGGCTGGAGATTGGGAATGCAGAGGAGTTCATCCCAGCATTCGAGCAATTTATGCAGAACCAGGGAATACTGCGAAGCGAGTGCGTGACGACGTTACCCCTGTGGACCCGAAAGGCGGAAAGACCTTTGGCCAGACAGATCATGGACATGGCCCGGGATTGGGATGGTTGTGGAGCGCACTTGAGGGCGGCATTCCGACAGCGAGAACCACCTCAGCCTAGAGTCGAAAGGCGCCTCAGGAGCGGCAGGTGGAGGGAACCTGAGCCCCCTGAGGATCCAACCTCGCGGAGAGGACGGAAGGCGCTTGCTAGGCGGGAAGAGGAGGACGTGCCTAAGGCAGAACGACAGGAGGAGCACCCCGAGGGTGGACTGGGGCCAGTAGAGTTCCACCGCTATACTGGAGGAGGACTGGGGGAAGCGCCACAGCATATACAGGAAGAGATACCGGCCGTTGAAGGGTCATTGCAAGCATTGGAGGCGCATCTGGACGCTGCCTAGTGGAGAGAGCCGTCGATGAGTGAGAGGCGCATTGGGGCCATCGCGGAAGTACCACAAGAGGACGTTCCAGACCCTAAACGAGAGGAGGGGCCGAGTGCTACAAAAGGCCGGATTGGGGATGAGATCATAGACGTTGAGGAGGACACTCCCCCTCAGGGACCAGCCGTGGGGCTGAGGCTCGGTAGTCCACCCGAGAACCCGCCAGATACGAGGAAGGAAGTACAAAGGGGGGAAGTCTCGCTCGTGGTGCTCGAGATGGGCCTATCGCCAACGGGAATGGAGGCAAGTGAGGCTGAGAAGGCCAGTCTAAGGAGGGAGGCAGACAATCTGATTGATAACCATCTGGCCGCCACCGCTCTAGAGCAGTCTAATCTAGAAGAGGTCATACCTGGGGAGCCACCCCAGGGACCGGGTCAGGCCGAGAGAGAGGTGGAAACAGGAATCCCGGGGGAAGTCGAACATCATGCGGTAGAGGAAGTACTAGGAAAGGAAACGACTAAGGAGAAGCGGGCTAGAGTGGCAAGACGCTGGGAGGAAATCCGGCAGGAGGGACAAAGATTGGAAGCGGCTGGGGTACTCCCAAGCCCGCCACCGCCCTACAAGCCATATGGGCTCCGGGAGATGTGGGGAGAGTTTCTTGCTCGTCATGGCGAAGGGTTGACGACCCCAGGCAAGGTAGAGGTCGAAACCTCACAGAGAGCTGATGAGTATTTGGATCAGAGGATTCGCTCCGTATCCAAGACCTCCTTCAATAGGTATATGATGTTGGAGGCGGATCTGAGAGGGAAGGAGCTGAAGGAAGCAGGGCTGGAGTCACGGTTGGGGACCCTTGAGGCAAAAGTCCGTGAGCTCAGGGCTCTGGTGACTAGCCAGGCCGCCACCATCCTGGAATTGAGGAAGCAACTTCATGGCAGCAAGGATGGGGCGGAAGGCAGCAGGCCAGGGGGGCAGAGTCAACCGGGACATGGCGTATCAGAGCAACCAGCTGTGGCTGAGCCTCAACAAGAGGCACCTATGCGAAGAGTCATTTTGGAGCCTGAGGAGGCAGAGGCCAAGAGGAAGGCTGAGAGGGAAGCCTTCGAATTCAGAGCCCCTACGGAACTTGCGGTGCTACCCACGATGGCTGCAGACCCTGCCATGCCACCGTCACTTGAGGAGAGAATGCCCTCAGCCAGTGATGAGCCTCCCCAAGGCTCGACAGGAGGGTCCTTGGACGTGCTACTGGAAGCAGTCCACTCTATGCAGGAGGATGTTGGCTTGTTTTCACCAGAGTCCAAGTTGGAAGAGCCCCTGGAGAGCGAGATGGGAAGTGTAATGGAGGGCATCCTCGCAGGCAGGCCCCAGAGGTTGGATACTCCTGACTATGAGCCAGAGGGAGCAAGGGCGCAACTAGGGCCCAATCCGCGAGAGTCGGAGGCAGGATCTGAGAGACCCAGAGATGTGCCTCAGTGCCATGAGTTGGACGGAGAAGCCAGGGAAACCCCATCGCCAGCAGGGCCCCAGCGGAAGAAGAAAAGGCCTAGGAAGTCTTTTGACTCGACCTGCTTCTATTGTACGAAAGGAGAGCACAGGGCATTGCAGTGCCTCAAATTCCTAAAGGACCAGGCAGACGGGAAGGTCTCGGAGTATGATGGGAAGATGTATGATAGGCAGGGTAGAGTGGTGGAACGAGCTGTAGATGGGGGTAGAGCTCAGTTGTACAGGCAGAACCAGGAGGAGATGAGTGAGTAGGGTCTGGTTCACCTGATTAAAAACTGGACATTTCTTTGACGATTTTGCTATTACTTAGGCAGGATGGACGCCTACGACGTTGAGTGTGTAGATGGAGCCTACGGCATGGGATGGCCGTTGTAACTAGGATCATGTAAAATAGGGGGCGTACACTAAGTGGCAATAAAATACTGAATTGTTTTGGGGACTTCTTGTGCAGATAACCATGTACTATATTCAGGGTGGTGTGAGTTGTTTTGTGTGGGTCCTGAGACGAGGTTATCCTGTGTATTCTAGGATGAGATATCTCATCCCTGAGTGTATATTTGAGTTGAGTGAGGGTTGAGACTATCCCTTGTACATGACGATCACTCTCACTCTCATATGTGTGGTTTTATCCTGATGTGTGGTGGATGTTGGATGTATGAGTGACATCTTGAATATCGGTATCTTATGAATGGAATGTATGTGAACTGCCTACCCTTCGGTGTACGTGGGCACTCTGCCCGCGGGCAGGTGACAAGGCCGGGTATAAGGAGGGGAAGCACAACCTGTCCTTGTGAAAGTGTGAGAATCCTAAGGGATTTGTGAGTCCTTGGGACTCAGATGCTTGCCATGCCGAATGTATGTTGTTGAGTTGTGATGAGGACCCATAAGTTGGTCTCTCAAGTTTGATTTGTGCTATGGTAGGGGTGTCTGGTTTTTTGAGGAGGCAACCCGCTGCATGCTGGGGGACCTATGGAGTAAGACCTCCCTCGTATGAAGGGTGGTTACCGGATCGGTGGCATGGTAAGCAAGGTTGGTATGATAAAGCCTGACGAGAAGGACCATGTTTGTTTTTTGGCCACTGTTGAGAGTTTGGAGAGGTCGCAAATAGTTTCTTTTGGGAGATGTCACTGGGATGCGTGGCTTCCTGCTCTGATCAAGTAAGGAAGTCACGGCCTTGTGCAGCTGGTGGTGATTCTGTTTGTAAATGTGGAGAGGTTGCCACGATCCCCTGTGTTGTCCCACAGAGGGCTGGTAAATACCTTTTATGTGTGACAGGCCTCTGCGTAGTCCCGCGGTGGGCCTGTATTGTTGCGACCCACCGTCCAGGCACATGTTCTACTCCTGGAACATGTATGAGAATACCAAGTTTACGGTAGAGTTTAGCATCACTAGGGCGCAACCCCTAGTGTCGGCTGCTGATCGGCACAACCTGAGCAGCGGGCCTACATCGGGCCTAGGGAGTAAAGACTTAAAGGGGTGTGGCCACCTAGGAGGGTTTTACTCCTGCGGACCGGCGTGGGATAAGGGTCGAGTCGAGTCTTTTTTGAGTCCTGATTGAATGCTTATCAGGAGAAAACCTATCGCGGCGCAACCTGCGAAGGCACTACCGCTGAACTAACAAGCGCGGTGGGCCGTAGACCTGGCACCCAGACTACGGTGGGCCAAGATGGAGACCTAGCCTACCTGTACTAGACTGCAGGAGGTGAGTTGAGGTGATTTATATATATATATACATTTGATTGTGAGAATTGTGGGAAGAAGGCGAAAACGCCTTCTTAGGTCTCGGTTAGGGCCCGCGCCCTTGGTCGAAGTCCTGTTCGTAGGGTAGGGGCCAAGGGCACCTAACGAGAAGTCGGCGGTTGTCTAGGACAAAGGGGAGAGGACGAGTAAGAGGAGCCGCTGAGACTTATGTTGTAGTACGTATGTCTAGTACACCGGCGTCCTAGTGTCAGGACAATGGAGACCCAGGTTAGAACCCTGGCGGCATATAGTTACAAGGGCTTGGATTGTTGGAGGCCTCAACCCTGAGTCTGTTGGCTGATCAGATTGGTTCCTCCCTCGTCAGCATTTGGAGTTGTGGTTGGATTTGTAGCTTTTGATCTGGCAAAGCGACGGGGACGTCGCTTAATATGGTCCGGTAAGCTGTCGGCGCGAATACCCTGACAAGGGTATCCGCCCTTGTCTTTGCAAGTGACCGGAAGTACGGGTAGAGGTCTAAAGTGTATCGCGCGAGACGCGGCTCCATCTGTTTGGTTACATGCGTAAGTTGCTTGGTTAGAATGGAGCGGGTGTGGGTGCGCGAGATTAAGGCGCGCGTGTGATTTTTCTACTTTGGATTATGCAACCGACATAGTTGGTCGGCCTGACTCTGGCTACTAGGAATAAGAGGTGCCCTTGGTAGACCGTTGGTAGTCTAACGTGCGGAGTAGGGTGCAGGGCGGCCACGGCGCAAGGCTGGCAAGCCGGCGTAGGAGCCTAGCGGTAGCGTCCCTAATGGGAGGCAAGAATGAGGCCTGGGGGCTGCGCCGCACCTGTTCATATGAATACCGCACTAACCAATACCAGGCTTGGGGTTAGCCCTGTAGGTTACAGTGTTGGACTGTTATAGCGGAAATATGGGGATTGAGGCCAATGGGCGGCAGTGCAGGAGCATTGGAGCGTTGAAGAGCTCCTGTAGGACTATCCCCTTTACTTTTGTTGGGGAGTCCGACGGCGGGCCCGGTAGGCAGGACCGGGGACCAAGTGCCAAGTGAGAGCGGTCCTCCTCCCCCTCAACCGTTTTTATTGTTTTTTTATTTTTTTCTTTGTTATTTAATTATTATTATTACTCTTTCGTTTTTTTTCCGTATGGGGCCGGCCGTGAGGGCCAACAGCCTGATTCAGTGGATACACCACTGAACTGATGGAATACAGACACCGCACCCTTCGGGACATCCGGTAACATTGGGACGATACAGAGAAGTTTAGCATGGCCCCTGTGCTAGGATAGCACGTATAAAGTCGGGGAGCAAGCCAACACCCGGGCTTGGTGCGACACGGTGAGCGGCCGATCGCTACGCACCTCTCCCGACCGGGCAGACCATCGGGCCCTGCGTTGTTGGGGAGAGAAGGGGAGAGGATGAGCCTGATTGTTGAACTGCACTAGGCACGATC